>VSDK01020618.1:1058361-1076400 GCA_009767595.1 Symbiodinium kawagutii
TTGACACGCCCTCTCGCTTTCGGTGTGTCCGAAGAAAAAGGTGCGACTGTTCAAAGAAACCTTTCACCATACACAGGGGAACGTTTTGTTTTGCTTCACACCTGGGGGGGGTTGTTTTGTTGCTCATTTCTAAGGACTCAGTGCAGAAGCACTGAAAGGCTTAGTGCTATCCTGTGGAGTGACTGGCTGCAGCGGCTCTTGCAGTAACAAGTTCCGCGTGGAGAAGCTCTTGCAACATTTGGGCTACAGTGCTGAGGCCATGGAGGAGATCCTTGGAAGGTTCCCAACGAAAAATTCCCAGGAAACAAATGACCTGCCTTGTGACCCAGCTGATTTGGACTCAAGATGTGAAGCCGAGATGTTGGCCAAGATCCTTGCAGAGCTGGAGTTGAAGAACCGCCAGCTGGAAGCTTTGTCGGAGCCAGCTGCGAAAAAACGAAAAACCGAAGAAACCACTGAGAATCTCGACAAAAAGCCGGTGAACCATGGCGAGTTTGATATGCTGACCGTGAAGCCAGACTTGTCCAAAGAGCACATCCCAGCTGGGTGCACTCTGAGAGTTCACCAGGGCATGGCTAATCCCTATGTCCAGGGAAAGTTGCCTGTTGGAGTTAAATTCAAAGGATTTAACTCGAGGTCAATATCGTTTGTTCCAAAGAATTCTAGCAGTAGCAGTGCTGGATCCAAACGCACTGAGTTGACTGAAGAAGCAGCTAAAGCGCAAGTGTTGGCCTGGCTTTGGGCCTGGAGCCAAGAGGGCTCCAAGAAAAAGTGAAGGCCAGTAGAGTTGCAGCTGTGACACCTCTAAAATTAAAAACAAACAATTTGGTTTCTGAAAAACAATGTTTGCTGTACCTTTGCTTGGGTTTGCTGCGACTTTCTACAGGTTTTCATGGGGAACCTAGTGTCGTGACAAGGGGAATCGATCTGGGGAAAAGAGAAAGCAAAGCAAGCATTGGAGCAGTGGGGGAGCTGAGATGGGCACATAGCGCTGGGAAGGTACGAGGACTTGCGTAGAAAGCACTGATTGTGGGAAATTTCAAACACTTGCGTGCGTGTATAACTTCTCTAAACAGAGCTAATTTTAATGACGACAGAGGTGCCCAACAAAGCTTACCTTCATGGCTTGTGCTAATAAATTGTCAAGTTCTTACAACCTAAACCTGCTTCCACACACAATGGGCATGCATCCAAATCCTCTATTGCAAGGACAGTTCTGCTGGTCGGTGTGGCACAGCTGGCTCAGGCATTGGCTCTGGCAATGAGCAAGAAATGCTCGGCGAACTTGCAGGCGATGCTTTCGTACCTCCAAACAAGGCAGGATGGGTAGGATGTGCCATACAGAAATTGGTTCCAGCTCGACGGTTCGGATTGACTTCAATGAGATTGTCCAGCTCGCCATGGAGGTACCTTCGAACCATCCAATCATAGCCATTATTAACAGGAAGACCAACATGCTTCTGGGTACACCATTGATCTTGAACAAACCCAAATGACCCTTGGCCAAACCACCCAACTGCCATGCCGAATGCTCGGATAAACAATTCAAATCGCACGAAAGCACCCACAACTCAATTCCATGCATTTCCAAAGGTTCCATGACTGATTTCTGTTCGTTGCTGATCAATCACCTTCTAACCATTCAATACCCTATACATATTCACCACACATTTGCATAGAAGAACTTGTTTAACTAAAAAAATTGCCTTAAGTTTTTCAGAATTGGTTCACTATGGACCGCCCTGGAGTTGCAGGGATTTTTCGGGATCAGGGATTCCCACAAATCCCGCAGGGTACACGGAATTGTGCAGAGCCAGCTCCAAAGCCATTCGCATCAACGTAAGACCTGGAAGAAGCGGCGCTGAAGCATCTGCATGGTTGCGTCGCAGCGCCGTTGACGTGGGCTATGGTTAGGGTTGATGATGGATCATGATGGTTCTGAACCAATTCAATGCTGTTGCATTTGAAAGAATGGTTAGGGTTCAGCATTTGAATTGGTTTAGAACCATCCTAATGCTGGATAATAATGATGGATAATACTGATCAAATGCTGTTGCACCCACTTTTAAAGGAGCACAGGACGCCCAGTTACACTTGGAAGAATTGTATAGAAAACACACATCTCTGGAAGGGGGTACTGCCAGTCATGGACAATCCAACTGATCTGATGGCATGCAGGAATCGTCCACCCATGGATTGAACATGATTCAGCGAGCATGGCAAATTAATGCGGGTTTACTAATGATGTGATGATACTTTAATTGCTGACCGTCAGTAGCCAATAAATCTTGGGTTGTGATTCATCACTACGGAGAAAAATCAGCTAATCAACCAAGCTTTCTTGCTTGTGGATGCTTGTGGATGCTTGTGGGTATTATCCCTGAAAATCTCAGCTCATGCAACCAAAATACTTCAACCACTAGTAAGTCACTAGTACCACACACTCCTAACGATACGAACAGCGTTCATGATCCACCGTGATCTTTTGATAGCTGCGGTTTCCTGCAGCACATTGGTGGTTTGTGAATTGGAGCAAGGACCAACCGCGTGTTTATGACTACGGTAAAAGTCCCAGCAAAAAACTAGTGAGTGGGTTAGCCTGAGTTGTCACCATAAACCCACCAGCTAATCAACCTCAGGAAAACCTGGTCATTGTATGTCCTCATATACTCATAAATAAACCTCATCAATCACGCTCATTAAACATCACAAACTACCCCACCCTCAGCCACACGCTATCAACCAACCCAACCAACACAAGCCAATGTAATGATCAATCATCATGAAACATCATGAACCAATTACATCAAGCATAGAACAGCAGCACTCCCATCTTTCACAGCCAAAATCAACCAACATCAATCAACATCCACCCCTAGGGTATCAACCATTCTCAACCATCTTTAGACTATTTTTCACCATTAACCAACCATTCTTAGCCAAGATCTACCACCCTGAAACAACCATCATTCCCCAACGGTACCAGATCAACGGCGAACCCACAACGCTTGCCCCAATCTTTCACCGGAAGCTGAGCCGCTGTAGAAAGCCATCCAGCTTGTCCCATCGGATTGGTTGATCATGCCACCTGCCAATCACCCGTCAACGGTGAAGGCAATGAGGGAAAGCAACGGGAATCCATGAGGGTGTTTCTCAAGTCATAGGGGTACCCCCCAATCATCCATTAGTAGTCATTTATAGTAATAAACCCAGCATTTTTTGGGTACCCCCATTTTGAGAAACCACCATGAAGTGATCACTGGGAATCCTGGGACCCTCCGGCAAACCAACCTGGTATCTGTACCACTGAAGAAGTAATGTGATGAACACATCTGAACTGAAATACGTTCGGGAGAACCTGCTGGTAGATTATCAGCTGGGAAGTTGTGAACCCATGTCATGTGGAACATAGTGGGGCCCCCCCCCCCAGTTGGTTCACTTGGGCTATCAGTAGGGTAACTTCCAGCTTTGCCACACATGACTACGCTGAAATGGCAATGGCTTTCCTGAAAACATGGATAAATGTCCCTGTTGAAATTCAACCAATTTCTCTATAAGAATCAATCCCAGGGAAGGTTTATGTGTACGGGACCCAACTCACTAAAATTCTGTAGAGTGTAGAGGAAATCTGAAGGGGGATGGACAGATCCTGCCTGAAAACATCCGAACCACGGCTCAATCTTCATGGACTCTGAAGATGCGAAGGGCTTGGGCATAGGCTTGGCCAATGACAAATGTGTCATCAGCGGCTGCCCTGGAGATCTCAGGTGCTGGTTCTTGGTTGCTTAGTTGGTATACAGCTCCAGTAAACTAACCTAGAAATGGTAAGTAAATCCACCACCTTATAGCTGTTTACCTATAGACTATAGAGTGATTTTGAGAACAACCAGGGCAATTTACGAGAGGCTATACCTCGTCTGATCTCCCCACCGAGGATGCTGGGATCAGGATCAACATCTTGTCATGCTCACCGAACAAATCTTCGTCATGAACTGTTGGTGCGTGGCAACAACCACCGTCTAAGGTACACCTGTGACTCAGGCAAACACTTGCATGTAGCCAAGGTAGAACCATCCCCAAGGGAAAACACAGTGACAACAGGTAAAACTAACCATTAACGGTGTAGCCAAGGTATAGGCGAGGTAGACCCCTCAAAAACTGGTGTTTATCTCTTGTGGAGCTTCTGTTGCTGGCGCCATTGTGATGCTAAGCAACCAACCAGCTGCAAGCAGCTGAAGCAACTTGTGACTTCGCTCCGCAATCAGGCTCCGACCATTGGGAAATGGTTGGCTGCGGTCCACCACCCCGATGTTGTCCAGGCCTCACTCGGGTGTGATACATGGCATGATGGCTGCTTGCCTTTAAGCCACATGTCTCACCATGTGATCACTGACGATTCACCAGCACCAAGGGTGACTTAACCAGGAAAAACAGACTGGCTGTGTGGTGCTTGGTGGTGTAACCGGCAGTTGAAATATCCAAGCAAGTTGGGAGATATGAAGCAGTAACCTTGTTCTTGTGATCACTCAACATCAAACTGTCCCATACATCAAGGTCCCCCGAAACCACCCGAGAACTCACAACTTGATCTATACCCAACTGCTTGCCCCAGTGAGACCCTGCAGTTTTCCATGAGCAGCAACTGGCCCCTAAAAAAGGGAGCCGGTTTTGACTCTCCAAAATATGGGGTGAGATAAGCTATGAAAATGATGCTGAACTGAGTTTCAAGATGATTCAAGGCTACAGCCTGGTTCCCAGAATCACTGGGCCAAAAACAGAGATCACCCCGAAAGGACCTGAGGCCCAGGCCCAAGAAACCGCCTTGAAAAATGTTCCTGCGCAGGTCCAACCGGGGCAACTTGATAGCCAATGTTTCCAATGGTTAGTGAGGGTAGGTCACCTGGGTTAGGCCACGTGTACATGTGAATGCATAGATGTTGTTTCCAACTTCTATGGTTTCCCTATGTTTCACTATGTTTCATTCCTGAACATAACCATGATCATATCTTGAACTGGAAGTACCGGTGAGCTATCAGCGTCCTGACACCCCACTCTTGGGATTCTGGATCAACACAGTGGCTGTGGCAACCCACAACGACACTTTCAGCTGTCAACTCATGGGTTGCACAGAGTTGAGATGTGGCTATGTCTGCCTTCGGGGCCGTCTGCCTAGGACGTATCGGAAAAGCGGAAAGTGATCATATCTTCATGGCTAACTCAGGAGACTATCGCAGTTCCGATTCTTCAGATATTTCCAGCAGGGTGATCGTGCCGCAAGAACCAGGCTCATGTCCTATCGCAAATCCCAAGACAAACCTGGACTTTTGCTTCCAATGCCAGGGTACAAGTGGATCTATCCCAGGACCAAATGTGAAGCTGCCTCTTTGTTTCGAGATAGCCCCCAAGGTATATGGCATAGTGATAACAGTTCGCCACAGCTCGCTATTGGGATCTCACCTGATGCCTTGACTTTGGCTGCTTGCCAAGCGAAACCACCACGAATGGCACAAGTCAACTATCAAATAACCACCATCAACCATCATAAATCACAATTTGACTCGCACAAATTCACCATTCAACCATTCTCAACCTGTACTCATTATTATCATTAGCAGGTTGGTAGTTGAACCACCCATATGAAAAATATGTGCAAGTCAACCAATCATTCGTTAATGATTACTAGTGAAAATAACAAATGTTTGAAACCACCAACCAGTAATTGTTCAACCCCTATTGTGGGTGATCAACCTCTGTTATTTATTATTATTAGTGGGTTATAACCCCTAGAAAACCACCAACCAACTAGCCACCAGAAATGCACATGTGCCGCGTCCCTCGCCTTCCCTCAGCATCTTTTCGGTTCACCCACCACTGAAAGTTCAGCCTCGCCGGTCAGCCGAGGGCATCCAGCTGGTTGCAAAGTCTTGTGGTTTCATGGCGTTAAGAAACGCACATTTCTTGGGTCGACACTAGCTAGTAATATATACTGTATGATTGATGATTTGAAAGGAAAAATCAACTAGCACATTAAATGGACGATGGTTAGGAATGATGGCGACTCATGGTCTCTCTTCTGATGGTTCACATGGCTGGATAATCCACCGTTGACTGTTTGGCTTGCAAGGGGATGGCCATTGTCCAACCCCTAGGTTTGATGCCCAACGGTAACCAACAGAAATTGTGGTCAGTGATTATTGAATGGGACTGGCGAATGACTGGTCAATACTGGTCATCCTGGGTGTTCCCCCCACCCAGCAACATCCGAGTAAAGACAATCATCACCACTGTTTGGACAGCCTTCAGGGTCTTGCCCTGCTATTGGCTGACAAAGTGGGACAAAATATAGCCAAGCATCGTCAAGAATGATGACTGTTGATGATCGTGTGGTTGATGATGGTTGATGAAGCTTAATGATACAGGTAAATAAATGGTAGTTAATAATCAACAATAGTCAACAACCATGCGATCTGAGTACATCCATAGCCATGTTGACGGGAATAGCGAACAATAATCACTGCTGAGATGTGTGTATCTGCAGCCGTTGTTGGCCCATGGTGTACCTACAAAAATTGCTGTTTCTGTGCAAAGATTGGCTGATGATAGTAACGATGGTGAATAGATTGAATAGTATTGGCTATAGCAATCCTTGTGGTTGATCATGATGCCAACAAGAACCACCACCAACAACAAACAACATGTACACGGTATACCCATAGCCACGCTGGGGTGTAGCCTAGGTCACGACCATGTCAGCTTGATATCTGGTCCCGACATACCCAGCATCAAACCTCAAAGAAGCAACAGCTAAACCTCTGAGCCATCCTGTAGCGGATTAAATGTTAGCAGTGCAGGTGATGTAAAAACATGTTAAAAAGCACCAGGTTGATGTGCGATGCCTCGACCAACCATCTACTTCAACTATTCGAACAGAAAACACTAATCACACTTGGTTGGTCATCACCATCGCCTCCAGTGACCCACAAACGTGCCATTCCAATGCCATCTTTCAGCGCTGGTGAAGCACCGTCTCCTCCCAGACATGTCTACGCCAGAACGGCAGCTGTCCAGGGCACATCATCTTGTGGAAGAGCTCTTCTAAGAAATCTGGGGGCGGCGCATGGGAAGATCGGTCCTGGAATCACTCCCAAATGATGCTTTCTTAAAATAGGGGTACCCCAGAAATGGATGGTTTACAGACTATGAATGCCTATCAATGGATGATTTGGGGGGTCCCCTGCTTTGAGAAACACCCATTTGGTGAACGGCCTCTCCTTACTAGTAGCTCCTTGGCACCCGAGGGCACCCCTAACTCCGATCTCTCCCAACTGCCAGATCAGGTCTTCCAAACCATTGATCAGGGTTTAATGTATGGAGAAACCCCACAATTTTGGGGATGTCAATGTGAAGCATTTCCAGATCCTGGTACCTGGATGAACACATCCAGACTGAATGGGTCTTGTCGATCAATATTCAGCTCTACGTTTTGCCCAGTGATCAAACAGGGGAGCTTTCAGTGGCAACAACAAGGTTGTTCGCCGTCACACGCTCAGTTCCCGCAGTTCAAGAGAGCTTCACCGCTCATGAAACGACCAGTTGCTAGATTTGTTGCTCTGGGGGAGTGGGTCAATTTTAACCAAACAAATTTTGTTGTCGCGTGGATAACTAAAACTGCATGAACAATCTACCGCAGCTGGGCATCACCAGCATCTACCGCCAGCAATCTACCACCAGATTGGTCAACAACCTTGGATAACATCAAACGCTGGCTTCTTAAAATGGGGGTACCCCAGCATCATCCAATATTAACCATTTGGCTGTGGGTCAAAACCCCGTGCCTTTCCTACCCCTCTTGATCCGGACGTCTGGAACGGGGGTCATGATCCAGACCTCTGGAACGATATGTTGTTCCAGACTTTTTGAAACTTCAATGCGTAATGGCTGGCTTGCAACGCACATCAATCGTGAATGGCATAAATCTTGAGATGGGAACTTTCAATGCATGCCCGGCAAAGGGAGGACTGGGCAGTAAGACTTCTAGCTCCAGAGCGCACACTGTTCAGCCGTAGCAGCGTCAAAATGGCACCAGCGCCTAGCTCCAAAGCGCACAACAGCGTCAGCACCTTGGCTCCAAAGCACGCGCTGCATGGCACCCATCAACAGCAGGAGTTCGTGGCACAGTTCTTGTGTCTGATTCCAAACTTCCTCAGACAGCCTGTTATCAGAATGGCACCAAGTTTCGTTCTCTGGGGCAACATTGTCTGATTGGCCACGGCAAATAAACAAAAAGGGAAACAGTTGAGGCCCATGTCTGATTGGGATCTTGAGAAGCTGGCGGCTCCTTTTTCTCTTCACCCCTCGCTCGCCGCTGCCTCCGCAGCAGAACTGTCCGAACTGTCACTGTCATCGCTGCTGGAAGACAAGTCTCGAGAAAAGACTTTGCTCTCTCTTTTGTCTTTTGCTCGTTTTCGAGCTCGTTGCTCTTCTGCTTTGAGTAGGCGTGCCATGTCTGAGTTCTTTCTGGTGGCCAAGAATGTTTTGGCTGACTTTTGATGCTCCAAACGTCGCTGCAACAAGCCTTCTGGCAAAGGATCTTTTTCTGGAGTGTCCATGCGGTACGACAGTCGCCAATCTTCCGCAACGCTGCCCTTTTCGATGAAAGTGGCAAGGCCTAAGGGTCTCCCAGCCTGCGGCACCAAACACTGGTCAGAATAGACAAAATTCCTCAAAGCAGCGCGCACAGTTGTGCCAGAACTCCTCTTCAAGGAGACACAATATGTATATTCAACTTTCAAATCTGTTGTAGATGTGTCCAAGTACAAATACTTGGTAGGCTTGTCAGGGCAGAAGTGGACTATATTATATTCAGGACCCATTGGAGGCGGATCGCTCTCCATGGTCTCGCTGGCGCCTTGCCTGAGGGCATTCAACAGTTCCCTCCATGTAGATGCCGTGCAACGATAGCTCGCACCTCTAAATCCAATGCCTGCTTAGGAATTGGAATTTTCCGTTCTGCGGCCAGGGAGTGCAGATTCAAGATACTCAGCCGCGCCAGCTGCGCTTGGCTTGGCACATCCGAAGGCATGTCGATTTAAGGACTGGCAAAATCAGAAGTTCCGTGTGTCTGTGTCTGGGCCTGGTCTCTGCTAAACATTTTTTCTTTGGCTGTGATCAAGAATATGTCCTTTGCAAGATTTCTACTCCACATGTCTATCATGCAGTGATTGCAAACCTACTCCAACCACCTGCCAGCCTGAACGTGCAGTTTCCGAAATGGTGCCAAACAAAGCACAGAAACAAAAATAAGGAGCCGTGAGTCATGTGAAAGATGTCTGGGTGAACCAATGGAAGAACACCTTCTAGAACACCAATAGTTAAACGAAGATCCCCAAAGAGATTAGCATAGCTTATGGAAGGGGGTATGGAACAGGGTATGGAGTAAATGTCTGGAACGGGGTTCTGGAACAAACGTCTGGAACACGGTCTGGAACCAATGGGGTAGTTTCCATTGATCCGGTGTCAAAGGTTTAGACTCATTGCCATTTGAACGTGTCATGTAGCGCTGAGTGCCGCAAGTCAACCTGATTGGAATCTGAGGTGGTATCACCAACGCATCCGAGTCAACTTCATTGGCGTTTGGCCATGGGTCAAGCTCTTAATCATTCAAAACTGGGTGGGCGACCATGGCAATCGTTCGACCAGTGACTCGTGATGGCTTGGGAAGAGCCAGGAGTCAAGAAGCTCTTGACCCCACAACCATTTAGGTATCAAACCAACTTATCCAACTGGCAATGCGGCAATGCCACTAGACGACCAGCAACCAAGGTGTTTATGTCACTTAGTTGACCCTGAGCACAACGTGATAGAGTCCAAACATCAGTTTTGAACTCTGAAGCACCGCATTGCGAACCAAGGGTCAACCACCACTAAGTATGACAAGAGTCTCTTGCACAAAAAAGCTGCTCCCTGAGTCAACCAACTTCATCTATCCATCAATGATGTAGGATTGCAAAGGCTAACGGCTTCTTGCCAACCAGTCCATACCCTAGTACCCTTTGTAAACATCCCACAGCCAAAGCAGTCGAAACTGTTGTGATGTGAACGACTGCATCTTTTTTGCTTGATTGGTATTGACTCATGTTCATGATGTGACCACTGTATTACCACCATTGACCGTCAACGAGTCAACATTCCCTGCTATTAACAATTCTGAACCAGCATGTAGCCTATATTATCAGTACAGTGATTAATCTGCTTCACAGCCACTATTTTCGACTACTTGACAACCATTGTTGGCAATTATTTTGTGATAATACCATTTCCAACTACTCAATATCACGCTTTCTGAGCCATTATTGTCCCTTTTTGAACTGCTTATCCAGTACTAACATGGGGGTTGACATTCGGGGTTTGGGGCTGTGATAGCCTTTTTGTAGCTAGGATTCAGTGGGCACAGCCTATTTCCCTACAAAATGCTTCTCGACGGGCAGGGACGTGGGGTAGGTGTCATGCTGGCCTGGATTTGGTCTGAGTCTGGAACGAGGAGCGTACCAACAAGCCTCTGTTTTGAACTTGGCAAGCAAAACAATGCGAATCTTCCTGCGGGCACGCTGCACTATTGCATGGCATTATTATCTTTGCAGGCAAAAGCCTTTCAGCAAGAACGGGCGCACAGCGGCATGGCCTGGCTGGAGGTAATGCTCCGCTACCATGCAAAGTTCTGGGCTCAGCATGCACCAATCCTTTCCTTCTTTTCCTTCGCAGTGGATTGGCGCCAGTTTGTCCTGGTTCCCTTGTGTCTGGGTTTCTGACTGCCTGCCTTGCAGGCCTTAAGTCCAAAAGTTTTGATATCCCACCTGACCTATGGTGCGCCAGGTCGAGATTCCACCCATTTGGACACTGTGTCACACACGCGAACTTGAGCCAAAATGTCCGGTGGACATTTAAGGTTCAAGATTCCAAACGTATGACTTGCAACCGCAAGCTAAATGCAAGTATCAAAAAAACCGTCCAAGAGCTTCGGGCACTCTAAAAAATCATAGAGGAGCCAGCAGGTACGTCTTGGCAAATGAATGCTGTTCATTGGTTCACGCAAAGCACCATCGAGCGCTGCACGCGTCATGTGAAAGGTTTGGTTCTTGCCAAAACAGGGGCGGTCGTTGACGGAAACCGTAAAATCATGCCTACACTGGTGAAGAACACGCACGTTCTCTGCAACTTGCGCGGGACACTACAAAAGTTGAGTCGTAGAAAAAATACACATCTGTGGTGAAAGGGGCAGCTGGCCAGCCCCTTCAATGTTTGAATGCGGTTGCAGCAGGCTCTTTTTCGTCTTTCACGTGTCAGAGCGTGACCAGCACATGGAAAATGGACAGCTTTCATCCATCCATGGCTCTAACCCCCATGATAGCTGAAGCTACCTACCCGCAAATCAAGTTGAGCATTTCCCCATGTCAACGAGTTCGCCTTTTCTTTCGTGCCCTCTTGGATTTCGGTTTCTCACTCTCTTTTTCAGCCATACTGCGATCACTCAAGCTCTCGGCTTTGATTGCCTGCAACTGCTCCTTGGTGAAGTCTGAGTGCTTGCCAGCTCCTTTCAAGCGCAAGTGCTTGCGACCATGGAAAACGAGACGGGCCCTGCAGTAACCACAAGTTGCCCCATGATGCGCTTTCGCTCCCTCAAAAGTAGGGCACTTGACCAGATCACATACTTTGCAGACAGTGGTGGTCTCAAAGACCTTGCCGGTTTGGTTGCCGCCAGTTTTGCTAGCCCCGATCCGAACCGGCTTCTCCGCAGGCGTCCAGGTGAACTCAGTGACGGCGATGGCCGGTCTTTCTGGAGTATTTTGCTGCTCCTCGTGTGGGGTGGCTCGAAAAAAGTGAAGACGAACCGAAAAAAAGAAACAAATTCCAACCGCTTAAACCTTTTTCTTAAATGAATGGCAAGCAGTTGGACGGTCCTCAGAAACGTCTTTGCTGGGCTCTGCTTTGGTGTCAGGTTCGTCCTGCTTGGCTTCACTGGTTGCACTGCTGTTGTCTTGGATGCCAGCGTTGCGTTCGGTCTGGTCGACCTCCGAACTCGCAGCTTCCACGGCCGCAGTCCTGCCAAAGGGAAATTTCAACCGAGACCACCGCAACAAAAACACGGTTCTAGGTTTACACCCATGACTGCCCAAGTGCTTTAGGCAACCGCCGCTCTGCGCAACAAGTCCTGCTCTTCTCATCTGGATGGCTTTCAGGCGGCGGCAAATCCTCAAAAGGATTCTCTGCTCCAGGGTCTTGGCTAGCCCGGCTCTGCTCGTCTAAGTTGTTTTCAGGCAGCGGCAATTCTTCAAAAGGATTCTCTGCACCAGGGTCTTGGACATGTGCGGGCTTGGATCCCGTGGCCGTTGCTGGCTGGCTGGATGCCTCTGGCTTACTCTCGTGGTCGGACTTACCATCAACAGCCCATGGTCGGCCGCAATGGAAGCAAACCTGCACAGGGATGGCCATACCCTTGTTAAGAAACCTCCCTCTTGCAAACACCACTTCCGGGACATCAACTTAGTCACTGCCCCTTGTTGCAAAACTACGCTACTTGTGCCACAAGCATGGTCAACCCTGAACATTTCGAACCCCCCACCGCAGCGCTGTTCCCTCCATGTAGATGCCGTGCAACGATAGCTCGCACCTCTAAATCCAATGCCTGCTTAGGAATTGGAATTTTCCGTTCTGCGGCCAGGGAGTGCAGATTCAAGATACTCAGCCGCGCCAGCTGCGCTTGGCTTGGCACATCCGAAGGCATGTCGATTTAAGGACTGGCAAAATCAGAAGTTCCGTGTGTCTGTGTCTGGGCCTGGTCTCTGCTAAACATTTTTTCTTTGGCTGTGATCAAGAATATGTCCTTTGCAAGATTTCTACTCCACATGTCTATCATGCAGTGATTGCAAACCTACTCCAACCACCTGCCAGCCTGAACGTGCAGTTTCCGAAATGGTGCCAAACAAACCACAGAAACAAAAATAAGGAGCCGTGAGTCATGTGAAAGATGTCTGGGTGAACCAATGGAAGAACACCTTCTAGAACACCAATAGTTAAACGAAGATCCCCAAAGAGATTAGCATAGCTTATGGAAGGGGGTATGGAACAGGGTATGGAGTAAATGTCTGGAACGGGGTTCTGGAACAAACGTCTGGAACACGGTCTGGAACCAATGGGGTAGTTTCCATTGATCCGGTGTCAAAGGTTTAGACTCATTGCCATTTATATAAACCAACCAGTTTTGGGATGTTCGAGGGGTTCCCTATGACTTTAGAACCCCAAAAGAATCTAACCGCCAGCATCCACCAACCGCAGCACCAGCTTGAGCCCAGCCACGAAGGTCTCCATCGTCGCCCCGCGTCTTGCGATCCATTTGGAACACGCGCCAAACGGCCCAGGCCTGGTAGCTGCGGGTGGGTCATCAGCAGCAGCAGCATCCGTTGTATGACCACTGTGTAGTCATTAGCCATGCCTTGCCATCAAACCTCCTGGTGATGAGCTAGTGTCATCTTAATCTTCATCTTTATGTTGATCATGATCTATCCATGCAGTCACTCCCATATTTTTTCGTAAAGCCTGGTATTGAGACAGTGTAGCGGGCGTACCCGGCGATGGAGCACTCGCAGTCCCTGCAGCTACAGTATAGAGTAGCAAGAGAAACCATTCTAGGTAGTTTCTGCGGATTTCTCTTGGTTTCTAAATGATATACTTATTCTAAGTAGCAACTATAGAAACTATTTATCCCTTATTCTAAGTAGTTTCTGCGGATATCCATTTTTCACAGGGGCCGGACAAGTACCAAACGTCTCCCACCCTATTCTGTAAGGCGGCTCGAGCTCGACGCTGATACAATCAAAATCGCCATCCGAAGTCTTCACAGGGACCGGACAAGTACCAAACGTCTCCCACCCTATTCTGTACGGTGGCTCGACGCTGATACAATCAAAATCATGGCCAAGGTATCACCGAGACCAGCTCAACCTGGTCTCTGTTGAAGACAATAATCTCCGGATCAGTTTGTAGGCCGGACAAATAAATGGAATCGAAGCCGGCAGCATTTAGGCGGTAGAAGTTTTCGTGGAGGTCCCCTGCCTCCCAAGCCAATCCGCCAATGTACCAAACTCCGGACAGAGCACTTCCTCCGACTGCCATCAGGCCAGAGAACGCAAGTGCGCCAGTTGCAGCTTCGGTGCCTGCTGCCAGTGCTCCGAGACCAACACCCAAAACGGGTGCAGCAATCACAGCAGTTCCAGCGAGAGTAATTACAGCAGCAGTTTTCAAAGCATTTGCTGTGGCATTTGATGAGTTCCTCCTGTGTATGTCACCCTTCGACACATAGTGCGCATCACCCACCAGAATTCTAGCCGTCACCAAATAGCCCGAACTTTGACACTTCCTGGAGGCATCTTCCACGGACTCTGCAAAGTAAATACCACCACCAAGGATACCCGTGCTGCCGCGTCGCATTTCGCCAGATTTTTTGATCGACTCCCCGGCACTTGTGAGATGGTACAATGTGCGTATTTCAGTGCCATGTGTGCGCCTTTCTGGAGGCAAGCGATATTTGGAATAGCACGTTGGAAGGCAAGGAAGGCAACCTCCCATTGTGCAAACTGGTGCGAAAGAAAATCCCAAAAAATGCTGAGCCAAAATGGCATTCAAAGGCACGTTTTCAAGTATTCTACCATTCACCTTGGACATCATTAATCTACCATCATTAATCATCCTTAGTTATCATGACCATCACTAGCTGCAGCTTCCTTGGTCCTCTCGTCGCCCAACTAAGGATCACCAGCAACCCTCTCGGGTTCCCCACGTGCACAGGCGGATTGACGTCGTTGAAGTTCCATTCGTAGGCAGGCAACTGACCGTTGGGGTGCATGAACCTGAACTGCAGCGAGGGTGCCTTATGGGTGGTCCTTACTTGGATGTGCAGCTGGGGTTAGTTCACCATGGTTAGTTACGCCCTACAAGGTAGCTGAACTAACCCCGAAAAACCATGGTTAGTGACCACCTACAAAGTGGGGGTGCACATCCAAGTAGGGATCGGAGACCAGTTGATGTTGGTTGAAGGGTTGCTTGTTGCCATTCCTTATCCACCTTCAAAATGGGCAATCATCCCTACGCCAGGGGTTCCCTGATTATCATATTTGGTAATTGGCAGGGTGATTGATTGACTGATGGGTCTTGACACGGCTGAAATGATGTGCTTCCAATGATTTAATGGCGGCATCCTGTGGGGTCAACACCAAGTATCAATAAAAAAATGAGACAACCAAAGGGCTCGACCAGTTTGGTCATCCTGGGATTCACCAGGTTTGACCCATGGCATCACCTAGTACCATCAACCACCACATGGTCTCGAAGCAGAAAAGTTGACCATTTCTTGCTGGGAAAATGCTACCTCAAAAAGGCTGCTATGGCAGCGTTCAATCTTATTTAAGTGTTGTTCAATCGAAAAGGAACCACCACATCAGCTTCAAGAATATCCTTTCTTTCTTTCCAAAGGCACCGAGTCAAACTTAGACGCAGCCTCTAATCAGGATGAATTCCATAATTACGTGCAGCTCCAACCGCATGATCGGGTCCCATCTCCCCTTGGCCAACATGAGAAGCAAAAAGGCTGTAGATCTGAGCTTCGGAGGGGCTGGGGAGAAAGGGGGATGTGTGTGAGGGTGTGCGCATCCACCACATCCGAAAGAGCTCGGCGATCAAGCGATTGAACCCTTCAGGGTATTCTTTCAATTGGGCCGTCCGCCAACGGCCACGTTCCTGGCCCATACGTAATGGAGGAGGGAGTCGATCAACCGAACGCATACGGCGTTCTGTACTGGCAAAGTCACCTGGGCTGTTGGCCAGCAAGAGACCTGTAGGCTTGGGGGATATGGCCCCATGGTATCCTTGGAGTACCAGTTCCAAGGACGCCTGCGGCAGGCCCCGCAAGAAGAGGCCGATAGGTGTCCTCCAAATAGTGGCGGCACAAGGATGGTCTCGAGGATCTGGTTCTCCAGGATGTTCCAGTGCGGCAAAATTTCCAGTCCGCCACATACGCCACCACATAGTCAAGCCGAAAGTCATCAAGCTATTGCTAGAGAAGATCTGGTTGGCTTCCCCAATGAGCAGTGATGAAAGTCCCCATGGACAAACATTGTCCCTGATGGGACGGGGCCCACTGAAATCCAGGAACCACCGTTCTCTGCTGATCGTCCAGGTCTCACAAGGGGGCCCCAGCATGAGGCCGTCCAGGGCACCTCTGGCCGCTTGGGCCAGCCAGAAGGACCGGGCCTCAGGGCGTAGAATGTTGCCGAACTCCTCGTTGAGGACGATGTCGAGGCTGATGACGATGGGCGGCCATGCATCGTCCAGTTGGAGAGCTTCAATGGCACATTGAAGGTCCCCCTGTCGACGTCTGCCACTGTAGAGGTGGACAAAGACAGCTTGGGTGGTTTTCGGGCCATATCCCGGGCTGGGAAACACTGCGGGGCATAGGGCTTTGAGACGGTCCTGTGGGTCATCCAAATGCGCTCCAGGTCCTTGTCGAGGAAGTAGATCAGGTGCCAGGTGGTCCAGGTCAAGGCGGATGAGGGCAAGGTCAATGGCGTGGAGAAAACAAGCAAAGCGCCAAGGTCGCAGGCGTCGATGTGTAGGTTGTTCCTCCGCAAGAAAAGCTCGCCAACATTGCAAGGCTCTCTCCATGTCCTCAAAGGCTGCAGAATGGCGGCAGAGAACATCCTTGATTCGAAGCCACAGTTGGTTGATTTCATCCTCCTCAGGGAAGTCCAGGTGTTCGAGGGAAGTCAGGTCCATGAGCAGGTCCGTCTCGTGGGGGGCCAAGGCCGGAAGATCAGTGGGACGAGGCGGAAGGTCGGGGCCAAAGGCAAGTCCATAGGGACACAGAGTGAACTGCTCCTGTTGGTTCCAGTGGCGACTGCCACGGCCTGGCGTAGGCTCAGCTTGAAGACCTCGATGTCGAAGCTGCTCAAAACAGCTGTGGCTGTAACGTAGATGGAGATACAGTCGGTGCTCGTTGAGAAACACATGGTGGCAAGCATCACAGGTGTTGCCTTCCGCCAAATATCGGGCACTGGAGCGTCGTCCATGTTTTCGGAAGGCATGAACTGCCCACGCAGTTTTGCTGGAAAATAGAACCTGACATGGAAGGCAAGGATATGGTGCGAGGCCAGGTTCAGCTTCAGGAGGATCATCACTCACAGGAATGTGGATGTTGGGGAAGTGAGAGGTAATGTCCTCGAGGATTTCCTTGTGGAACCGGGCCACTCCATCTTGGGATCGAAGTTGAAGCAAGGCATGAGCTTCACTTTTGCGGAGGAGGCCAGTCCAACAGCCAGGTCGCTGGAGGATGAGGTCATTCCAGAAGGTTGGTCCATCATCGGCCTGTGGGGATGGGCGGAAGACCTTGCTTTGGGCGTTGGCGTAGAGCCAAAGCATGTCAAGGGGAAGCATGGCCAACCAGGTCTGTTCATTGGCAATCAGGGCCCAAAGAGCGTCTGGACCGGTTCGCATGAGGCGGCCATAATATCCAAGGCGTAGAACTCGAAGATGAAGTTCAGGATATAGAAGGCCCAGGTGGGAGAATAACTGCTGATCTGTCCAGTGGTAGAGCTCATCCACAATGTGGTCTCTGGCCAAGAGTCGTCGAGCAAGGCGGCGTGTAGCACCCAGGAAGTAAGACAGTTCATTGGGCCGTAGAGGCGACCAAGTCCCTCCTCCCCAATAGAGAACTGAGAGCACACAGGCCTTGAAAATATTGACTCGCTTGGCCAGAGAGAGCTTCTTGTTCTGGTAGATGGCACAACGGTGCTGATTGAATGCGGTGTTAGCAGCACCAACACGAGCACGAAGTTCAGCAAGCTGACGTCCATTTGCATGAATAACCTGTCCAAGGTGCTTGTAGCGGTCAATGAGTCGTACTTCAATGTCTCCCTTCGTGGCTGAGGAGCATGTCAAAGTTGGGGAAGAGCGTGAGAATAGTTCACGGCGCAGCGTGCGTGAGCCTGGTCC
>VSDK01020618.1:1076437-1092431 GCA_009767595.1 Symbiodinium kawagutii
CCTTGTCAAAGTTGAGCTCCAGACCTCTGGACCCGAGTGTGTCAATGTATGAAGTCAGGATCTCGGGGAGGTCATCGACAAGGCACGAAGGGGAGTGATGATGGATCATCACTGCAATGTCATCGGCCCATACAATATTCAATGCGTCAACGTGTACACCTCCATCTGGGGGACCTGGGCGGGCTTGAAGGTTGCGGGCTCCATTCCAGGAGACTGCCACTTGCAATCCTCGGGTCTTCAGTTCTGCCTGGAGTCCTCGAAGCACATGGCCCAGCACCACATTGAAGAGGAGATCAGCATAGCCATCACCTGGGCGTGTTCCTCTCAACGTGGCGGTGAGAGAAGGATCCCCTCGGATGTGGAACCAAGTGTGGGTGTGAAAGGCTGCGCCCATGCGTTTGAGCCAGTCAGGGCAGCCCATCAAGGTAAAGGCATCCGTCTGGTGGACCGCGAGGGAGAGTTCATCGAGGATGTCGGGGGGCAGGTCGAAGGACCGGAGTAGCAGAGTCAATTCAGAGCTCGAGCACGTAGAACCGATCGCTAGGCATCGCAGGAGCCTATAATACGCGGATTTCAGGTCCAGGAAAAATACTGCGCAGGAAAGGTTTTGCCTGCGAGTAGTTCCAAGGAAACATCTAAGCGCATGTGCCGCGAAATCGACACCTCGACCAGGTAGACCACCCATCTGAAGACCGTCTGCGGTGTGGGCGTGAAGGGCTGAGGATGGTTGGCGAAAGGTGTGATGGAGTGCTTTTGCGAGATGGCTACTCACAAGAATCCCCCTGTAGGATTCAGGGCATGTGGTCTTGCCCTTGTGCTTGTAGACCTCATGCAGGATGCCACCTTTCCACTGGATCGGTTCAACGGTGTAGATGGAGCATTTCAAGAACAGAGGTGCGAGGAAAAGGCCCATCCATTTGGTTGCGTGGCGGCACAACTCGGGGGGCAGGCAGTCTGTTCCGGAGGCACGGCCGGGTTTGCAACGCCTCAATGCAGTCTCGAAGTCGAAAAGAGCTGGAAGTCCACGGAGGAGGTGTTCATCCGGGACCTTGCACCAGATCTGTGTACCGACATAGTTGAAGAAGTTCAGCAGGCTGAACTTCATGTCCACATTCGATGGCTGCAAAGTATTGGCGCCATACCGCACGGAGGGCCTGGAGATTGTCCACCGGGAGTCCATCAGGGGTCTGTAGGGCTGGCAATGGGCGGGTTCGTCTCTTCCTTGTAGAGCAAAATCCTGCTTTGCGAAGCCGGGCATAGATCTCCGAGCGTGGGGCATGGTTGGCCTCATCCGCTACATTCTCAAGGTATTGGATCCGCTGGGCTTTAAGGGCCTTGGCGAGATCATCTTGTAGTCTGCGGAGGTGGGCTCTATCTTGCAGATGCGCTGCGTTGCATCGAAGCAACCAAAGGAGGCCACTGAGGAAGGTTCGTCTGAATGGCTGCTGGTACTTCAAGGTCTGGAAAGCCGCAACCAAGGGGACAGCTGGACACATATGAGCTCTAATGGCCAGCTGACGTCGCAGTGCCTGCTTCTGGGTTCGCAGCTGCCAGACTTCTGCAGTGATGTAGGGCTTGCGGGGGCAGCTGCGTGGCTTGGGAAAGAAGCGGGCGAAGCGCTGCATGAGTGCGGAATGGCATGATTGCCAATGTGTATGCACATCAGTATCCCAGGAAGGTTGAGGAAGTCCATCAAAAATACGATCCCAGGTATCAGCATCCTTGCAGGCACGCATCTTGCGCCAGTCGATCCGAGGTTGCGTCGAGCGTCTGCAGGTAGGCCGTGATGAAGTCGTCCCCTTAATACAGACCATAGCTGCAACATGGTCCAAACCGTGTTGTGCAACATCAATATCCGGGCATGTCATAGAGGAACACGTCCACGAAGTCCATGAAGTAGGCAAGCCTATGTAGTCGTTGCGTAGTCCCTGGGGAGAAGCGGAGGCAGAGCTGAACCAGGTGGCGTATAAACCTTGATGGACACCGTCAAAGGTACAAGGAAGCCACATGTCATAGTATTCGAGTAGCAGTCGCAGTCTGCTGCCATTGTAGTCTTCCTCTGTGGCGTGCAGGGTTCCAAGACCAGGGCCATCTGGTATACCAAGGGATGCATTTGCATCCACGAGGATGATTGGCTGTGAAGAGCCAAGGTGTTGGCGAAGGAGTTGGTCAAGGGAATCCCACCACATGGCTTTGGTTTGCTCAGAGTGACCTTTGTGAGGTGCGTGGCCAACAACGATAAGCCATGAATGAGGTCCAACAAGGCGAATCCTGACCAAGAGTAGTTCGTGATGGGCGTGAATGACCACCGCTTCGGAAAGATTGGGGTAGACTGGACCGTCACATCCCAATCCCAAAGGTGAGGATCGTAGAACCCAAAGTTCAATGCCACCCTGTCCATGTTCAGCAGCAACGCGGAACTTGTGATAGCACGAAGAAGGGTGGGCAGAGTCCCTGGAACATCGTGTCTCCTGCAAGCCCACCACATGAACATTCTGGTCAGCCAGTTGAGCTTCAAGATATTGTAAACGTCCAGGGGCATAGTCCTGTCCAGGCGTTGAAGGATCCTTGAGGGTCCTCACATTGTAGGTCATGAAGCTGCAACAGGGCACAAAGGTCTTTCCTTCATTGTCAGACCATGCATAGTCAAAAGTCCACGGCAATTCTGGTTCCGGTGCACGTTGCATTGTAGGCGGAGCAATGTGCAGTGCTTCACCGACCAAGGGTGGGATACATTCAGGTTCCCGATCACTTCGAAAACCAAGCCAAAGCCACCTCAATGCAAGGCAGTTCTCAGCAAAGAGCCATTGTAGGTCCAGAGGCGGTAGTTGCGGCATGGGTGAGGAGGTACACCATCTTGCGAGGGTGTTGACCATCTCATTGAGGGGATGTCCTTGATGTGCTCTGATGTGGGTCATCTTGAGGTTGGCTGGTCCCATAGTTGCTTCAGCACCCTGCGTGAGCATTCTGAGGTTGCCCACGAGTGGGTGATGTTCCGGAGCATTGAAATGCGCATCCATTGCGCGCCCAACATTCAAAGCATCAAAACAAAACTCCACGGCCACATAGTTCTCCTTCACCGTGAAAAGGTAGAGGGTTGCCCAGAACAGAGCACTTGCCTCTGCATTGGTACTGTCTGGCGTCAGTGCTCCAAGGAAGAGGGGCGATTCCGGGTCCAATTCAACACCGCCACCTAGCCATCCAAGAAAACGGAAAGACCCTACATCATCATCCATATGCTGACTATCAAAAGCTGAAAAAGCCCAGGCAGCTGTGTGGACAGCAGGAAGTGCAGAGCCGTCCGTGTAGAGGTGAAGGAAGCGTGGATGACCCCCCGTGTCAGAGTTGTGTGCTTCCATCCAATCCACTGTGGCCTCGTGGAGGGCCATTTCAACGGGCAAGGTCGTCTCCAGTCCAGGCTGCCAAGGAAGACATAGTGTGTGTGCATGA
The DNA here is from genome assembly GCA_009767595.1 of Symbiodinium kawagutii. Taxonomy (NCBI): domain Eukaryota; class Dinophyceae; order Suessiales; family Symbiodiniaceae; genus Symbiodinium; species Symbiodinium kawagutii. Next base: position 1,079,888 of record VSDK01020618.1, read on the forward strand.
TGTATGCGTGGTGCGCTCATGGAGGAGGGGGCAGCAGGGGTGGAAAGGAGAAGATCCAATGAAATGACATGGCGAACTTGGGGAGATGGAACCTCAGGTCTCTCATCTACCATGTGGTCCTGGTCGGGACTAGAGTTCAAAATTTCGGCTAGAAAGATGGGCTGTGCCTGTCCATCCGGCAGGGGCTCAACACCAAAATGGGGAGCACTTGCAGTGAAACCATTGGTTGGTGAAACAAGATCAGTAGCCGAAGTTCTCTCAGTCCGCGAGCTAGAGGATCCCAAATTGGAGTCAGCATCTTCTCCCCAAGATGTGTCGTCTGGGATGCCGATTCTGCTCGATAGCTGAAATGACTTGGTTCAGTGTCACTGTCAGCTGTCGGGTCATATGCGAGAGGACTGCTTTCTGCTTCTTCTTCATCCGGAACTTGTGTCTCCATTGGCCTGTCACTTGTCAAGTTCAGGTCATCAATCACATTTCTCGCAATCACGTTGACAAAGAAGTAGGGTCCATGACCAATGAGACGAGGCGGAGAGCTCGAAGTGAGAAGCACCCCATTCACTTCGATCAATGTTTGAGCTCTAAAGTCCTGGAGCCCAATCTGAATCAGAAAGTCCTGCTTTGACACTGGAGTTCTTGTGCCTGTACTAAAGACAGTGTGCTCCTGGACGGTGTAGTGTTCATCCATGTACCGAATTTCCAACAGGATTCCACGCCAGTTGCTGGAGGGTGGAAACCATTGCCGGTTGATGGTGATGACTTGGCTGGTGGCATGATCCAAAATGGTCGAGGTCTGCCACGATTCATGAATGGGAACGCTGATCCATTCATCATCGGCCAGGTCTGGCCAGATACGCTCAACAGCGTCTTTGAAGCGTTCCACATCACCATCATCTACGTAGATCATGGAGTCCGCAGGGTTGGGGCGAGGTCGATCTTCTCTGCAGCCTCGCCAGACACAAGTGAATCCAGGATCAATCAAAGTCTGTCTTCTCCCGCCAAGGAGAGGCACCCCATCCTCATCATCTGGCGAGTCCCATGGGCGCCAGGCACCATCGTCATCTGGCACCACAACTCTTGGAGCTCTTTCTTCATAAAGAAGATATCGATTCATTGTATCCAATCCATTTTCTTCATCTTCCACATTTCTCACAAGCGCTGGCCAGTCCATATTGGGGGGCCTGGCAGCTGAGCGCATAAGCCAAGAAAGGGCTAAGAAGAGCCTTTGCTGTCCAACTCCTCCTCGTCCGAAGCAGGCACAACTTCGGCTCCTGCTTTCTTGGCGATTTCTTCCCTTCTCGCATGGCGCACATTCTGTTGGTTCTGTTTGAGCGCCGCCTTGGAGTCCTTCACTTGGGGATTGCGAACATGCCTGGGCAATTGTGGGCTTCCCAGGGAACCTTGTGCAGGAGCTGTCGACATCATTGGTGCCGGAGTGTGCCCTGGAGGGACTTCCGTAGGTCCTGGCAAAGGTGTCGAGGGTTCCATCGGAGTAGCCATGGGTCCACCGGCTTGGAGTTGTCCAAAGTAAGCAGCAAACTGGTACATCTGCTGATGTAACTGCTGTTGGACCATGAGCATACCTTGCTGGGCATCTGCGGCTTGTTTCTCTGCTCGGAGAATACGCTCTTCTGCGATGTGATCTCGATGGGCTTCTGCGATATGATCTCGATGTGCTGGTTCTCCAAAGAGATCGTCCTCTGGGTCCTCCATGTTCTCTTCTTCCGGCGGTGATCGGAGTTGTTCCAATTCGGTCCTCAACTTCTTCTGCTCCTCCTCGTATCTTGCTCGTTCCTGTTTCACTAGAGCTTTCTGTTTTTCGAGCCAAGCCTCGTATTTGGCTTCGTTCTCTTTCAACTTGGTCTCCAAGCCTCTCAATTTGTTCAACCGTTTCCGTTTTTGGTTGAGTTCTCTTTGTTCCACCCTCACTGCTTCTCGAGGGGAAGAAGCCAACATAGCCTCCAAGTCTGAGGTCAATGTGAGCCCGTTCTGCGTAGATATCTCCTTGAGCACGCTCTTCAAAGTAGCCACTTCTGCCTCTGCAGAAGAGGCCGATGACGAGGACGGCTGTCCACGCCATGAGCCTTGATCGGAGAGTTGCACGGCCTTCCCGTCGAAGCCAATGAGACGAGTTTCCTGTGGCTTCTTGGCATCGTTTGATCCTTGGTTGTTGCCCTTCTTTGGAAACTTTGGATACTTCGGCGGCCTTCTCTGTGGGGTTTGGAAAGCCCAATTGTCCCATCCATTGGGTTGGTGTCCAAATCCTTGCCATGCCATCTCTCTGTAAACCGGAGCTGAGTGATGCCGTTGCAACTTCGAGATCCGGGCCAGCAGTTGAGGAGGAAAGGCACTTCCGGCCTTCCTCCTTTTCCAGATGGCCTTGCGTGTTCTGTGCCGTGCCTTTCTCTGGGCGCGGTGCCACAGCGGAGAGCGTGGCGCAATGGCAGGAAACACAGGGCAGTCGTGCCAAAGCTGGCACTGGGGCTACCGGGCAATCCCACAGGCGAATTGTGGGTGTTCCTTGAACCCTTCAAGAATATCCAGTTGATATTGTATGTAAAACATGTGAGCATGTTTCTGGCTAAGCATGATTCATCCCATCAACAGTTACTGCTTATCGTGCTTCCTTGCATGGTTTGGTTGGTGAATCTCACAAACAACGGTGGTTGACCTGCACTGCTGACGGTTGATTGATGACTGTGTCGTGCATCTGATTGGCTGCCATCTTCCAACAAAGCATACCCACTGCTGCTTGCTAACATGATCACCGTCAGAACTGGAAGTTGAAGGGGACGTGATGGTCAATGAACATTGACTCCAATCAATGCATCAATGCTGAACCCCCTGTCAGCTTGTAGCATCCAACTCGCCAACCGACGCAGCCACCGACTCACCCAACCATCCGAAGCTCAACAAATTGTCGTGCTGGCACTCCCCAACTACAAATGTCCATGATTATCCACACACAAATTACTAAATCCACCTACCTCTGTTGGTATCTCTTGTCGGGGAGAAACCATCAGAAGGGACACTTCAATTATTGCTAATCTGCATCTAGTTTTTGCTTTGTGATATATTTCTTTCATATGCCCAGGGTTTCAAACTCCACAGAAACTCTACAAACGAATCTCCAACAAAATAGTATGCCCAGGGATTCTATACAAACGAATCTCCGACAAAATGGTATGCGCAGGGATTCTATCCTAACAAAACGGCTACCCCTGTCACCTTAAAATCCTCACAGCATTCCCATGTCGGCCTGGCCTCTCAGAGGTTAGGAGACGCAGCTGCTCCTGGCATCTCTGCAACTATGATGCACAAGCGATGATGATCAACAACCATGGTGAACGACCACAATTGACTATAGGGGATTCTGATCAGCAGCCATGGGGTCTTGATGATGAGTAAGATGAATATAATGATGTGATGATGATGATGATGATGATGATGATGATGATGATGATGATGATGATGCGGGGGTCAAGCTGTTTGAGTTCTTACTATCAGATACTTGTTATTCTCAGTATCATGATTTCTTCGTTGGCATCCTGCGGACTTCGGAATCTCGTGCGGCCTCGTGGGAGCCGCTGAATTCAGCGGATGTGTTGGGAAAATGTCAGCGTTCACAACTCTGTAGAGGTATCCCTACCTTTCCAGTTGCCTATTTGTTGTAGGTAACCAGGCAACCCCTGACGTAGGGATGAATACATCTGATGGCAGCCTCCACAAACAATTCGTCATCAATTTTGTTTTTTTTTTGAGCTTCCCCTGTTTCACCCATTTCGAAGCTAATAACCAAGCAAGTGAACAACGCGGCAAGAACGCGCCAGTCATCACCGGCGAATTTCAGGTTTCGACTGGGATTTTCTGAGACATGATTCCGAGCGGCCAAGCAGGAACACTTCCCGCAAAGAAAACATCCAACAAATCTGGATTGTTGGTGATGACACCTCCCTCACATCAAAACCCATCTGAATACGCAAATAATTTCTAGTCATTCAATTAGATCATCATCTCCACTTAATTACGGTTAAACATTCAAAAAATATTGGACATGATTGATAATCATTGAAACCCTCCTTTTGACTTTGCATGCTGTCTATGAGTGGTAAATACTCGCCAGCAGAGTACTGAAACCATCAACCAAAACAACACGATTTGCCACACAAATTTCTCTCCCAACATTCTCATCCCCAACTTGCACCCAGGGGAACCTTGGCAAAGGGGGCATCCACCAAGGCCAACGGCAAGCAGTGGAAGGCCAGGTCCTAAAGCAACCAAGGATCCATGGAGGAGGTACCCAGGGTTACCCTCTGGCAGTCCCTAACCTGGCTGCGCTCAAAATCAACAGGTCTTATGGGTAAAACCAACACATCGATGGTGGATGTTTCCTCGCAATCAGCTTCGGGACTGCCAAACTTTGCCGTTGATGATCTCAGCCACTGGATCGTGACCATGGGTCTCTAAAGTCATCCGGTGTATCCATCTATCAATAGTGTAGATTTGCAATTCAACATGTGTCCAAAATGTGTGTATCCCTAAAAATAGTGGTTTCCCTATTAATGATGGCTATTCTTGCTCAATTAGTATGTACCACCATGGCTGTGGACAAACCCATATGCAACTGCTTGGAACATGTTTGCTACATCAGGCAGTTGGTTCATAACCAACCCTTGAAATCAGTACAACAGGCAACTCGAGCATATCATATGGAAGACCATCCTGTCTTGTTCCAACAATGATAGGAACGATTGCTATGCCTCAAGCAACTCTATGATCCAAAACACTAGATGCTAAACAACTTAGCGCAGAAACCTCAAAATATACAAACCTTAAGAACGGCAAGCAAACATCACTACGTATAGCCAGCGTGTTTGCAATTGGCCAAAATCTTTAGATCTCCAAATGCCCTAAGATCCCTAAGCCTAAAACCTGGGCACTCTGATAGTGTGGTCTGTTGGCACAGGTGTGAAAAGGAGCTGTGTGCAACACGCGGTACTTTATTCAACCACCAACTAAACAAGTGACAGGGATCTAGCCATTGAGTGGAGATCTTATGGACATGTGTTGATCGAAGTTCCAAACCTTCTGGTCCACATGTCGCAGCTGGGCTGCCAAAACCTCCTTTTCTGGGTTGTGATGACAGCGAACTCAAAAAAAGTCAAGCAGATTCAAAAGCGATCTGGTTTATGGCTGCGGGAAAGATTGCCGAACCAAGTAGAAGAACGAAGCGACGACAGATTGAAGAGTTGCATATACCCTGGAAACACTTGTACGAAAGTATGGATTCCGGGCGATTTATGGACAGTTCCTCCCAGCTTGGAGTTTCCTAAGCGAACAACCAGTAGGGAAGTGCTGCTACCTGCACTGTTGACAGCAAAACAACGGCAACAGCGGCAATACCTGTTGTGTCCAACAAAGGCTGAATTGATTCCTGGAGTTATGTGCTGCGTCCAACACATTTTTCTTTGCAATGTGACCATGAGAGGTTCATAGCACCCAAACCAACCGCACAATCATCCGTTCTTTGTTGTTTCCTATTGTTCCTCCACAAAGTCACTATCCTTCCGGACCACTGCCCAATGTTCTCGAAGATTTGGCGATTTCAATAGCTACAGCCGCCCCCAATGCAGCAGTCTGTCTTCGGTCCAACTATGATGTAGGCTCGCTCGTCACCAATCTAACCATCCATCACCAAAGTACCGCGGCACCGGCAAAATTGAGGTCCGGACCCAGGTGGCGTACCAGGGGTACTCCCATTTGTCCTGGCATGTCTCAATGGGTCTGGTTGCAACCCGTGGGGGACAACACGTGGGGGACTCACAAAATTAGTTGGTCAAATCAAGCAAAATCTGCTTCTCAAAACAGCATGTTATGGTCAATGAAAACCTGGGTGGTTGTTGTAACTTGTCACCCGTCAAAAAAAAGTCGATTTGATTAGATCATCATCCCCAGGTATGGTGAACACATTGCGGACAGTGTCAGTCTGCCATTAAGACTTCCCCCCGCAATCTCCCCAGGGATGGTAGCAAATGCCAAAACATTTGAAACCACCACGCGCACTTCCATCCTTGACACCCAACCGGCTCTCGCATGAGGGGCGCCATTTGAAACCAGCAACCAAAGAATCAGCAGAACCTGAACATAGACATGCTCCACGTAAACGACATAGCGATGGCACCAACCATTTCTGAGGACGGCACCGGCATGGATATCACATCCAGGTTGTACAAGTGATCCCAATCTTCGTTGCGACCACCTGAGGCCCACCATTGCGGGGGAGGTGGAGCTGGGGTCATCCTTCAGGATGAGGAAATTTCTAGGTGGTCCATAGTGGGGAGGACACGAGCAGTAGAGGATAGGATATGCGGCTTTCGGGAAAATATAAGACACATGGGTGTTTCTCAAAATAGGGGTACCCCCAAAATGGCTGGTTCACTACTACTAAATGACTATTAATGGATGATTTAGGGGTACCCCTATTTTGGGAAACCACCACATCAAGTGAGTTGCTTTTCATGATTGTGGATTATGGATTTGTATGGCTCATCATGGCTAATCATACATGGTACTGACGTCAGCCATGCTGCCCACAGTCATCAATCAACAAGTCAGTTCGGAGTTCGGCCATCCAGGTTGCATTCATGGCAGTACACTGTAGTACCCTTGTTGTGCGGAAAATCCACGGTGTGTACTGTTTTACACATGCAGTGCAGCTTGCAGGTCAATTTACCAAAGTGTACATCTAGATCACTGAACCATAAATGCTGGTACCTACTAACCTTCCAAGTTGATAACCATTATTGATAAGGAAATTGAGCAATATTACTGTAAGCAACTATATGTTGTTTCTCAGAATGGGGTACCCTCAAATCATTCAATAGTACTTAACCGTTATATATTATATTAGTAAGAAACCAACATTTCTTGGGGGTTCCCATTTTTGGAAACCACCATATCGGATCACCATTTCTGGACGAACCCATATCCATTCCAATCTACAGACACCCAGCAGCCCATGATCCTTGTTACATCGATACGTGTCGGGTCACGTAGCAATCTTTTGCTCAAACATGTATATAACTAGGATCCGACAACAATCCTGATCAACTAATGAAATAATATATGACTATCATAGCAATCATTTGACAAAATTCGAACTTCTCCGATTGATATAAGATGAATTGACAAACAATGTACCACTATCGGAAAAGATTGACACAACTACATCATACCAATCATACCAGCTACTGGGCAATCCTTTTCAGGGGCTCGGTAGCTGGTGATCATTGAGGGCCGCACCACGGCTGGGAGGTGTGGGGTAACCAGCATCGCCTGGAGGCAAAGTGGCCAGTGGGAGGCGACGATGACAGTGGTAAGTCGTGGTGAAGTGGTGGTCGAATGGTGCTTAAATGGCGGTTGATGGTGGTCAAAATGATGGCTATAGATGGCCAAATGACGGTGATCTTTGATGCTTCAATGATGATTCGATGATGGTGATGATGGGCAATGAATCGTGAAATCATCTCTTTTTAGCGACCAAACAAGTGTACCAGCTGGAGGACATGATTCTGTTGCTGAATCCAGCTGGGAGTTCTACTTTGAAAACCCTAAAGAATAAACACGCATGTCTTGGGAAAAATAACTCAAGGAAGCGCAGAGCTATCCACAAGATTCCATCGCTGATGGCGGCCCCAAGGGGTGTATCACTAAAAAGAAAGTGTACTTTCTTGGCTAGCCTTGGAATTGTTTGTCGATTTACTCTTGCAAGGTATCCAAACTCCATGGCACACCTAGTCACAAACGATTTCTTAAAACCAAAATGTGACTGCAGTACGTCCTGTCCTGACGACATGAGATAGCTTGTCCAAAGAAAACTTGAGCAGAACGGTTTCTTGGCATTTTTGTCCATCAAAGTAAACAACTGATGTACAGGGCACTTATCTGACGGAAATTGGTCTGAACTAACTGGTTGGTGGGATTATGATGATTTGATAATCCCCCCAAAGGTAGGTTAACTGGCCACAACATATGTCACTCCGATGCTTAGGAGTTTTCTGGATCTCTCTTTTCCTCACCCGCTGCTGTTTGGGATACCCCCGAGTCGGCGGGAGGACTTCACACATCATGCTATACAGGTCTGAGATACTAGTCTTAGATCGAAGCAAATTTCATTGAATCAAGAGCAGTTTCCAAGCCCACAAATTGGATCTGCTGGTTGGGTCATCGTTGTAAAGATTGAGCCCAGCTACCGGCAGGTTCCACGGCTGGCAGCTGCCTTGCAACCAGGAGCGGATGTCGTAGTAGTACAGCCTGAGCTGCGCTTGCAACGCGAGCAGCTTGCCAGAAACTGCGCCCAGCCTCACGCTTCGCGATTGGACAAGTTTGATCAGATCAATGCGATAGAAATAGCTGGTGCCATTGGCCCCCAGTTCGCCAGCATTTTTGTAGGTTATAAACCTTCATATTTTGGAGCATAAAAATCTAGATACCCTTTTTTACCCTTTTTGGGGGCTCATGCAGTAGATGATCGCTGGAGGGCACCATCCGATGTAAGCAGCCGGGATTCCTCTATTAATCAGAAATTCATCACCATTTTTTCTGAACCCAACATCTCACCGCCTGCAACTGGTATCCCGGCACCATGACTGGATGTCCGCCACAAGAAACAGCGGATCACGGCAAGGGACTGCTTGGTCCAGATCATGCCAGCCAATGCCTGGCAGGTGAGAGCTCTGAAGGATTGACCCCCAGTTCACCATGATGTTTCCAGGTTATAACCTATAGGTTATAACCTTATATTTTGGAGAGTAAAAACCGATCTTTTTAGGGGCACTGGGGTCTCATGGTCAGGATTGCTAATCATAGTTTGCTCAATGGCGAAGTGTTGGTGGTTCCTGGTGCTTAATGTCATGGTTAATGTGTGCAGAACCTTGAATCATCTTCAGACTTTGGAATTCTGCTGATGCATATGGCTGTGGGTCAAAACCCTTAGTCCCCCTGGTTCCCCTATCATTAACCATTGTTTTCCCTATGACTGTTGGTGATTATCCCCCATGAAAGTTGGCTGGTTATATTGACCCAACTCGCCATATCTTCCCTAGGTGACTTTCAAAGACAGCCCACCTGCCGATGAATCATCCTGCGTTCCTGGACTTGAATGTCGTCCTGCAAGTAGATGTAGAACCTGTCGTACCGCGGTGGCAGTGAGATCTTTCAACGGCACTTGGATGTACATGGTGGGACCCCCAAATTGGTTGATAAAGCTGGACCATATACAGCTGATCTTCCAGTAATACGAATATACCAACCATATTCTCAAAATATGGGACCCCCAAAAAAAGTGGAAAGGATGGCTTATTACCAAAATTTATTAATTACCATAAATTGTTGATGTAAAGGATGGTCTAGAGGGTCCCAGATTTTGAGAAACACCCAAGTAACCTCACACGGTGGAGCTACACCCTCTGAAGCCATGGTTTTCAGTAACCAGGGCCCCTTGCGCAGTGGACGAAAGGCATATCCAAGGCGGTCAGATTTTTCAATGGTACCACTGGGCAATAAAGAATCCAACCGGAGCTCGGTGGTGCCATGGGGATTTCCATCGATGAAGGGATCACCCTTCCCCTCAGGGGTCTACAGCCCAGCCATGGCCAGCCATCCCATGTGCTGGGCTGAGGTTCTCCAAAGCCATGGCGTTGTCCAACAAAAACAGCTGGTTTGTCCAGGAGAAAATTGTTGGTTCTTGGGCGGTGAAACGAAAGACCATGTATGATCAGCCAACCGTACGGCTGTTTCTGCACATCAGGGACCCCCAAATGATCCTTGATATCAACAATTCGTATTAATAAATCATCCACAATCATCCATTGTTGGGGTTACCTCATTTTAAGAAAACACCAAAATGGTTGGTATGTCCCCTACTCTTGTTGTTTATCATCCCCTGAGGCCTAAATATCAACCAATATCAATGGTTCCAAGCCCTATCCAACCTTAAGAACCCTCCCCACATCAACATCCTAAAAACGACGCGGCTTCACCGCACCACTCGTGGTGCCCGGCGACCTGTCAGCGTCTTCCCTCCGATGTTGAAGCACTTGGCCAAAGTCGGCGAAAGCGCTTCGCTCAAAGCCTCGAGACGAGCGCCGCTGGAGTTGCTGATCTCAAGCACTCAAAATGGATGGGGTGAAGGGATGGGTGGGTTGGTGGGTTTCATGGGTGGTTTTCATGGGTGGTTTTGATGGGTTGTGAAGGGGTGGTTGATGGGTGGTTCATTGATGGTCTGGTTAATGGTGGGCGGAATAATCAACAAACCATGTGTCATGGTCCATGATGGTTTAGTGGCTGATGATGGTTCGCAATGGATGTTATTGATGGTTGATGGATATAATATGATAGTATTTAATAGTTGTCAATGGATGTTGGTTGTTGCATGTCAATGGATTTCGACAATGGATATATAATGATGGCCAATGATTGTTGACATTGACTAATTAATGGATGCTATATACTGGATACGTGCATAATAATGATAGTGAATGAGTGTGAATGATAGTCAACGAGGGTCAACACGGGTCAATCATGATTATTCACGGTCAATAGTGAGTCAATAGTAGTCGATGACAGGTGAGAGGGGCCGCTGGCTAATGATTGTACATACAAGTGGATGGTGGTTAATGTTCGGCACATTCGGCACTGATTTGCCGTGGCTGATGATACTTGGTCATGTTCAAAATGTGGTCCTTCCATACACTTTGGTTTAGTGGGGATTTCGCCCGAATTCTACCCGGGTTACTACAAGGGATAGTGAACATTGAAGCACTGGTGAACTGCTGACATGGTCATGAACCAAAATCCTTGGTCAACCCCAAAAAAAGAACATGATGTCCTCGCAACACAAGCCTAAATGTTGATGACTCGTCATATTACCGATTGGATTAGATCTAACCACTTGCCGGCTGAAAAAAAGGCCCATACCTAATGCTCTTGCCCTCTGGTAAACTAATCTGGAAGCTAAAAATCAAGACTCTCAAGAGGTACACCAGCTATAAATGGTGGAATTTTCTCTTCCAGGTTTCTTTACCAGGGCGTAACAACGAATTTATCTTAACTCAGTGCGTTAACCAGGGTGTCCAGGGTTAACCCTGGTAAACCCTGGTAGCTTTCAGGTCCAAGACACTTTTCTTCGAGTGCGTCAGCCGCAGTCGGATGCTCACTTGGCTGCCTCCGGCCACTTTGTGCCTCACCGTCGACAGGTTGAGCAGCAAAATGGAGGAAAGGTGTTGAGGCCATGGCCTGGACCAATATATGTTGCTTATGGAACATGATATTGACTGCTGAAGCCAAAATCTTCAGTTCAATGAACTCAATGAGGTTTATCTTCAATTCATTCACTGCTTGGTGGTTCAACCACCCGGTCATGAAAAATATGCGCAAGTCAACCAACTATTTGTTGACAAATGCTAAGGAAAATAAACAATGTCAATCAAACCACCAACCAGTTGATCACGATTGCTGAAGCCAAAATAGTGACCAAAACAAACGGACTATCACTCATGTAATTTGACCGTTCTCATACAGTAGAAGGTATTGTCGATTGTCATCAATGATTTTGAACCACACTTCATCACTATTTCAATTGACTTTAATAATCATGAGCCAGTGTGAGCCATTCTTATATCCCTACGAGAATCGGTATGCCATAAAACTTAGCCATGAATCACTATAACCATGAATCATTTTTTGATATAGCCCCTATTACACGACATCATTACAAACGATTATACCCCTCATTACAGACCAATACTAATCAATGTAAACCGGCTTTACCAGAAATCATTCTTGTAACTCCTACAAACCTCTTATGGTCATAATGCTTCATATGCATCAAGCTTCTTTTTCATATTAGAAACCATTCCAGAAATGAATATAATCCTATTCTTATTCTAACCCCTGTGACCCCACCATTGTTCTAAACATTATTATAACTCGAATTACAACTAGTGCCTCTAAACATTGTAATGTTACTACTATAAAACTAGTACAGTACATTACTATAATAGTAACCATTAACTAGCACCAGTTACTATAATCTTATGGCTGTGGGTCAAAAACCTTAGTCCCCCTGGTTCCCCGATCATTCACCACTGTTTTCCCGATGAAATTGTTGGTTATTATCCCCCATGAAAGTTGATTGGTTAACTGCTTGACCCATAGCTATATAAGACATCATTAAACCATCATTAGTTTCTCTATCATAGATATAACCCAATGTCAAATAACCATCAATAATCATTATTATAATAGTAATCTTAAAAACATTACTATAATCATAATGTATAGCTAGATTATAATCATGGCCAGTTTATAACTAGTTATAATCATTATTATGGGCACCAGTTAAACTTTACTATAACTAGTGCCCACCGAAAAATTTCACCATGCCCCCACCCACCTGGGCCCCGCCCACCTGGGCCCCGCCTGGTCAGCAAGCCGGCCTTGGTGCCAGTGCTACTGGAGACGGCTGGCTCAGGGCCTAACCAAA
>VSDK01020618.1:1092471-1104088 GCA_009767595.1 Symbiodinium kawagutii
ACCGAAAAATTTCACCATGCCCCCCCCCCCCTGGGCCCCGCCCACCTGGGCCCCGCCTGGTCAGCAAGCCGGCCTTGGTGCCAGTGCTACTGGAGACGGCTGCCTCAGGCGCGAATCAAGGCCTTGGAGGTTATATATATATATATATATATATATATATAGAGGTTGATGATATCTATATATAAATATATATAAATATATAAATATATACATATATATGTAATTAAATATATATATATATATGTAATATATGTAAACATAAAGGTTGACGATCATGATAGCCATTTATAACCAAGGGGACCATTGATTCTGCGATTATGATGGCTCCGTTGTCTACTATAAACCAGCTGTATTGTCTTAAACAAGTGGTCATGTGCAAATAGATTGTACAGTTATACGTGATTATCAATATTGGGTGATTGTGGGTGGCTTGACATAACCAGGATAACCCAAGCTTCTTTATCCAACAATAGTATTAGTAATAGCGAATTATCCATAACTATAACCACTAATAACCACAGAATTGACCATCAGCAATAACTATAACCAAACATAGCCACCATAATGAACCAGGTTTAATCACCAACGAACCCATGAAGCTGATAGTTCAAAGGCACTTGTAACCACGACGAACTATCCACTCTCCTGCGTGGAGTATTGCGGATATAGCTGCATCTAGTTGTTGATAGCGGTTGATACCCATTCAAAAACACGGGATCACCTATCTACAATCACTGTCAGCAGTGAGGCAATTCCACCTGTCTTTGACCTTAAGATAACCATTCGCTAAACTACCAGCTTGATGTGAAACATCACCACTCTGACAATGAAAACCATCCCAAAGATACTGTTTTCCACATCTAGATGGGTCTGAACCAAAGAACAAGTAATGATTCATGGTGGCTAAACATGAATGACTTTATTCAGTGGAGGGGATGACAATCAACAATTTGCTGCTTGTGGTGAATGAGAGAGATCAAACATGGTCAATAATAAGTGTTTCACAACGATATGCTGGTTGTAGCGTACAGTAACCACTCTGAAAAATAACTTAGTCACAGTCCACCATTCCTAAATATTAGAGATTTTTATTTCAATGTCGTGTTACCCTCCAGCCTGTGAAGAGATGTGGCATCTGCTAGAAGAATAAAGTGAACGGATTGGATAGACAAGTCAAACATCATGTGCATCAAATATTGGCGGGTACTGGCTATCCACCGCCCTGATGCCAACATTCACCATGCGTGAAAATGCCCACAGCTCATCCAAAAACGATTTGCCCTGGTCACGGTGAGTTGCCATCACAAACCGGTTGTGTTTCTTCAATTGATTTCTTTGTCTCCCATTGTCAGCAAGGTTGACTGCTTCTAGAGAGGTATTTTGTTGGACTTCCAAAATCATAGCGATTGGTGCATCATCACTGAAGTATCACCCTCACTTCATCATAGCATCTTAGGATACCCAGTTCATCCAGTACCGTCATAGCCACCGAACCCCTCTACAATCACTCTGCATCACCTGCCATTTACTACCACCCTGAGCTGCTCGGTTCACTTCGTACCTTGTCTCCCCGGATCACATAGTTGTGAAATCCGTCCTGTCGAAGCGCTGCTGTTTACAATGATTGCTTCGACCAGCTGCCGATTTCCAACCAGTGGACTAGCAAGCATCGAAAGGGGCATGCAATTTGGTCGCGGCAGTTGCAACTTGATCAAGATTTGCAATTTGACAAGCTACAGTAGTTACATCTATCCTTCGCCTGGTAGTTCCTCTGCACTTATTCAACAGACATGGGGGGTACCACTCTAGCTCAACCATCCACGAAAGCATCCAGGCGCTGGTCCTTGAAACAGCCCGAAGTTCGGCCACTCAAGTGGTAGCGAAAGCCTTGATCTTTCCCTGTCTCTTGGGCCTGGGCGAAACCCAACGTAAGGGCGGTTGATGAGGTGCTTTGCAGGGTCATGGTTCGTGATGGATAATAAGGGTGGTTAGGGCTGGTTAATGGGGATTTATGGTGGTTGATAATGGCTCATGGTGGTTAATGATGGTTGATGATGGTTAATGCAGGTGTTTTATGATGGTGGTTGATGAAGGTGTTTTGTTATGGTGGCGATTGGCTGATAGCAATGGCCCATGGCCAAGGGTTCTTAATACTGATGTTTCATGGTGGCTCTTGACTGAAAGGCCTTGATGATGATGCTTAGGGACAACAACCAACAACCAACATTTGTGGGGATGAGTCACTATTTTTTTGAAATTGTGTATGTTCATAAGCGGTGCAGGGTTTTGACCGGCAATCATGTCATAAGCCTAAATAAATCTTCAGAATGGATGACACCTTGTAGCGGGAGAAGCAAAGGCTAGCAATGCGTGCAGGATTTGTTCCAGCAACCGGACAATATACCAATACGACTGAGTTGATGTTTGATAGGTAACAGCCATCATTGCACTGATTTCATGGGTCGGTAAGCAATTTATCAGCGGAAATGAGCTGCCATAACATATGCTTGGGTGAAGCAGGAACAAGCCACACACACACACACACATGCATCAATCCCACCAGAATTGTGGATCGATTCAAGCCTGGCATATTCCAATTCCGAAGGTTGCCAGCAACTCCCATGCCCGCTAGGGGCAGCTACTACAGCCACTTGCCATTACAACTGCCAGTTCAGAGGTACCCACAGACTTGATAGAGATATATCCATACACTGAGAATAGATCGATAGATAGGTATGTATGCATGCATATAGTCAAACAAAATGATAGATCAAGACAAAACACAATGATTCTATATAAATGAAAACATGCATAAACAGCTGATAATCAGTGATACAATAAAACCTAAAACATGCTTCTGATTTTCACAGATTGTTCATTTGTTCTTTCAGTCTTTTTCATTTGTGTTCAAGGATTTCTGTGGATTTTACATAGTTGTTTCAAAGATTTCCATCAATAGTCCATCGATTTCCATGGATTTTTCCATCAATCGTCCATAGATTTCCATGGATTAGTCATAGATTTTCACATCGATTTCCCAGGGATTTTCCAGCAGTGCATCTCCCCTCCCTGGGCATCTCTGGGGTTCCCGCACCCCCTCCGGCTTCGGCCCCACGCGCGTTCCGAAGAGGCTGTGGATGCGGTGCCACCCCGCCCCGCCCAGGGAGCGGAAGTCCCCCAGCTTCAGCAGGTCCTCAACGGCGCGCAACGGCGGCGCGCTGTGAGGAGTGGAACATGGCACCGGGGCACCCAAGTGGTAGGGTTAAGTTGGCTGAAGTAGGGTTCAGTAGGGTTTAGTTGGGTTTATAGCTACAATTACTGATAATTGTTAGGGTTAAGCAGTTGTATTGTAACCCGAACAGGTGGTGGAATGGTTACAAGGAGGGTTAAGTAGTTGTTAGCTAAGTTCGTTTTTCAACCATTGAGGTGACCATTTTTCGAAATGAAAGGTTTTATAGCTATTGTAACTAGGGTTAAGCTAGGGTTGACTGAAGCAAGTGGGGTTACTTGCTAAGTTGGCTTTTTCAACTAGGGTTCTGTAGGGTTTATTGCAGGGTTCATAGCTATTGCAATAGTTATACTGATAAATGTTTTCAAGAAATGAATTGTTATTCAAGGAGATAACGATGGTTGATAATGGTTAGAGATGGTGATTACAGTTGTTAATAATGGGCATGATAATGGTTGATAATAGGGATGATAATAACTCATCAACCAGTCAATAGTTATAACCAACGATACTTAACCAGTTGAATCAGTTGTAAACAATAATCCTTATATAATTACAATGATCGATTGTAACTAGATTACAATGGTAAGCAACAACTGATAAAGCTGATAGATATTGTTATTAAAGGGGTGCTGTGGCAGGAAATGAGAGAAGCGACGGCTAGATGACAGACTTGGAGCTCTGACTATTTTTTGTACCATCCAAGATTGGATGATCATTCAACGCTCTGCGTTTTTGACCTAGTTCTTGGATGATTGGATGATTTACCACTTCTCCTGTCTTTGTTCATATACCTTCATGGATAATGGGATGGGAACACCTACAGAATTTGTGCTTCTTGGTGAGGGGACAAGACCGAATCATGGATGGCCATGATGTATGTCCTAAGTATTTGTCTCTTGGTGAGGGGACATGAGGCATGGACAAAGCTCAATTCTGGTTGCAAGTTTCGGTTCAGTCTGAACATGCATAGCGTCTCAAAATATGATGACACAACTTTGCCTTATCGCAATCTATACGGATCACATGCAGATTTTGGATGATCATTGCTTGGTCAATGACTAGTTACCCTCACGATGTTGAGAAGGGCTGTTAAGTCTTACCTGGCTCATGGTGACTAAGATCATTGGTGCCAATGCATTGCCTGGATCACAAATGATTCTCAGCCACAATTCGAAAAACCAATCTGGAAATTGCCGAAATGCTTACCCCTTACCCCTCAATACTGGAACACTCTGATGTCGAATTGCCATCTTGAGTTGTACTCAAGGCAGCAGGTGAAACTCTCACCCAAATGTTCCAAACTCCGACTGATTGAAACCAATCATGTCACTTGGATGATCATCGCACTCAGCAACTGCTCAGTAACCATGGCTACAACCAATGGTATACATCACCTATAGATACTCCTGTAGGGTAGTTTCTAACATGGTTCCGAACTAATTACTAAGTGGGATGATCATCCAGTGCTGCTGTGCTGTCTGATGGTTCGCAACAGCAATGCCCTGGCCTCATCCACAGCCACAGGCTCCGGTTCCTGGAGGGAGAATCGAGGGCAAAATGGAATTGACGAATTTCTAGCACTGCATTCTGAGGCACTTGAACATACTTGAACTGAGGTGGATACCAATCTATAACAACAGTGATGATAATAGGAGTGATCACAGGTCTTACCAATCTATAACAGCGGGCAAAGGATTAATCACAGTGATGATGATAGGAGTTGGCGGAGTTGGTCAAGCCCTTGCCAAAATTGTTTCTGATACTTGCTTTCTTAGCTGCTATGAATTATCAATGGTTGTCTAACAATCAATTTTACTCAGCTTAATGATGCTTAACAATTGTTGGCAAATAACATCGAACCAAATAAACAATTCTTGCAAAAGGATGAAGGTAGAAGGATATAGTCGGTGATGGATGATGATGTTTGATCGTGTCTAATCATGGTTAGGCATTCATACGGGCCGTTCAACCAGCTCGTACCAGCTATCAATGCTTAACCCCCAAGCGGTCAGCCCAACTAACCCAGCAACTGTTCGTTGGCGAATCTTGAGCAACAAAATGCCCACTTGTAAGTTGGTTAAAATTCGCCATTGAACTATATATTTATATCATGCTACCAGATGGGTGTTTCTCAAAAAAAAACGGTAACCCCCAAATCATCCAACATGGACCTTCTGCTGGTTTGGTCCTCCCTTGGGGTTTCCTGGAAAGGCCTGTTCTGGCTTTGATTGAACACGAACCGGATCATCTCCCGCATTCGATGAGATTGAAGGCTCTTTACAAAATGCAGAACTCCTGAAAGCGATCATGATGTTTGCCCTTTCTGAGTGGCCGTTGTTAGTTTTGTTCCTGTGTACCTAGCGAGTTGTCATTTGGCCTGCTTTTAGCCAGCCGGTGACATGGGACGGTTGACTGCCGCGGTGCAGTGCGCATCCAACATGGACTATTTATAGCATTAAGCCGTCCATTTTTGGGGTTCTCTACTTTGAAAAACATCCATATCTACCTGTGAACTAACCTAAGTTAACACTCCCTAGGAGTGCATCCGTTTGTAGTAGTGCCAATGGACATGCACCACCCCTGCTTGGATGTGCTTTGACTGACTACTAGCCAAAGTCATAGGGGTCAGTCCACCCACTGTATATATAGGTTTGACCAACCCCTCGCGCCCACCTCCATCAGATATTGAAGGAAGAAGTACTGTATTTTGTAGAGTTTTACTATAGTGGCCACGTATGGTAGAAGTTGTCATCGTATGGTAGAAGTTGTCATCAAATCACAGGGCCACCTAATAGCGTTCTGTTCGTGTTTGTGGCGTCGAAGATGGGCACTAGGGGTCGGTGACGGCTATATATAGAGTTAGAACCTCTCAAAAAAACATAGTAATAACTGCTTTAGTGCCATATAAACAACTCCAATGTTGTTTGATAGTTTTTTGCTAGAGAACTACTACTGTGGATGCTGTCAGTGCAAAGAAGCTACTACTACTATTGGAATTATGATACCATAGTTATAACTAGGGTTCTAATTTCAAAATGCCATTGCTGTAATATCAGAACCCTAGTTAGAACTATGGTAAGAGTCATTTATAACCAACAAATTAAAACCATTACCATGGTTTATTATAGTAATTGTTATTCACTAATGATAGTCATTACTATAACCATAAAATCATAATCATAAATATAACCATAATAGTCATTACTAGAGTTTATTATAAATTCTTTGCGCTTCTGCACCTACACACCTTTGGTCACTCCCCCCGCGGGCCCATCACAGCGCTGCTGCGGCCTTGTAGGGGCACGTCTTGGCACCTTCCTTGGCCGCCACGTCGTTGGTCTCGTTTTCGCAGAAGATCACCTGACAGGACACGGTCCAGGGGTTCCAGGAGAAACGACGTCGTGGCGTTGGTCAACGTGGGTTGGCCCAATGCGAAGGGTTACCACCCAAGCAATGTTTTTTTAATGTTTTTTTGGATATGGTCTATTTAGATTTTGTTTTTTGATATGTTTTGTTTGTTTGTTTTCGATGTGTTTTGAGGTAGGTTAAAAAGCATTGGGTTCCTGAAGCTTGGTATAAACAATGGATTGGCACTATTTGTTTGGTACTATGGTTTGGTACGATAGGTACCAGGACTTAATGCTATGGTTCATCGTGATTGAGAATGTTTAACTGCAAAGGTATCTGGTTCATGAATAGTTCATAGTGGTTAGTAGTGGTCAACAAGTCAGGGTAAATAGTTGATGATGATCGATAGCGGTTAGAGTGGTCAACCGCGGCCAATGTTGATCCAATGGTGGTTAAAATAGTGCTTGATCAATGTCATGATGGTTTAGAAAGGTTGACAACGTTGGCTGACAGTGATTTACACTGGTCAGTAGTGAACAATCATGGTTCAAATTCCCTGATCATGATGGTTCCTAAATGTCAAATCAACCATAGTGCCATCGTCTTGAAGAACGCAAATATATTCATAACCGCCTCGGCAAAACAATAACTGTTTGGTGGTTTCAACCCCTGTGAAAACAAATAGCAAGTTGTTAAATAACTACTAGGAAAAAAATAACATGTCAATCAAACCAACAGCCAAAACTAGTCTTTGAGAATAACAGCACAAATTGGCCGTAGGTGCCTGGTACGCCTGAAGAACAACCAACAACTTACCAAACTGGTCGAGCTGCTGGTATGTTCATCCATCCATCTGGGAACGTTTCCAATGACCCAGACCCCGATTTGATGTATTTCGACCATGCTGTAGCGGCATACATCAAGATATTTTTCATGTAGTGCTGCCTCAGTCTACGAGTCAAGCCGCTAAATAGCCTGGAGACCACTAGTGACCTTTCATAGCCAAGTAGATGAATACCAAGCATTTCACTATGATGAATGCTTTGTGATTTAAGAATTCGATCTGGTTGGTCGCTTCAACCTCTGTGAAAAATATGCTTGTCAACTTGTCAACCAACCATTTGTTCATGATTACTTGGAAAAAATAAACATGTTTGAAACCGCCAACCAAACATGCATTTCAAACGATTGACGCTTTTATGACCGATTTTTCAACAGTTCCAGCTAGGGATTCTCCGGTTATGCCTTCTGATTTTGATGAAATCACTGATTTTGATGACTGATATTCTAACCGTACCAATAGACCAGTCATGTTTCTAGTGGAACCCTTAACTTAGGTAAGCTGGCGGATCAAACTCCCTGGGCCGCTGGAAATATCAAAGATAGAGCTAGCTGCTTTGTGGTAAGAATAGGAACGGGTAGAACATGGTAGAACAGTGGGAAAAGCGTATTACGTGAAAATGAGTGTCGTGGAAACCAGCCAAAACGCAACTGAACGCAAAACAGTAACGACTTCTCCTGGATGGATTCCCCCAACTAAATGGGATGAGAAGTCGTAAGCGATAATGTCTTAGACATCTGCCTATATCTCTTGCTATCTCTTGTTATCTCCTGCTATTTGAGTCAACTCATCCTATCAGCCCACTTCAGGTTCAACCAGCTCCTAGTACGGTTTTCCCCATCAACTGGATTGGACTCCCCTTTCTGCGTGCTGACCTCTGTGTTTTCATCCACATAGATATTGTAGGAGCCCAGTTTCTCATGCCTCACAATGTGAAGCTCAGAGGTCTGGTCTAATCTTTCGGCGCTGGCGACAGAAGTAGCTGGAGATACTGCCAGTCGATGTCACCGACAACAGTAGGGTAGGTATCAACAACATCACTACAACAATATCATGATGAGTCACAAACACCGGTTTGTTTACAATTCTGATAAATGTCAAGTACAAAAAAATCGTCTACAAAGTGATCAACGAAACTGTTTTGCGGAAACTCCCGTAATTAACAACAATTTCTGGAATCATTTTTTGCAGAAACACAGCCTGGCTAAGCTGAAAAACAGAGCTGAGAGCAGGGCAAAATTTCTATCCTGCGCTGATCTGCAAAGTACGTCATGCTTGGTCTCTTGGAGTGGTTCCAAGACCAGGTATTGCGGAACCAAGCCTGTGACGGCGCGGATTTGTTGCACATCCGGTTGGAATGGTCGCGAGGAGCAACCTTGGGATGTGCAACTAGATGGATTCAAATGCTTGATGAAATTGGTTGATCAATGATTCGTGGATTAAAAAAATGGTGGTTTCCCCAAACTGTGACCATGGCATACCATGGCATACCATGGCATGGTATGACATTCAAAGGCACTCGCCTTTTTTGAGTCATGGCATGGCTTGGGTGCTGCGCCTGAGGCATCATGCAAAGCTCTGCCTGGCGCCGTGGCGGTGAGCCCAACTGGGAAGCTGTGATGGCTTCACTTATGTTCTTATCCCAGTAACTCCGAAGCCGTCATAACTATGACTATGACCAACTTGATTCGCCTGGTGAAATATAACTTGTTTATTCAGCCCAACTGGGAAGCTACGGCACGGAAAACTTGATTGGCCTGGTGAAACGTAAGGCTTCAACTGATGATATTAGACGAAGAACATCAACTCTTTTTCCAAAATCTTTGCATCATGACCAAATTCACCAGGACAAATCACCGACGGGTCACTGGCTAGCGCCAAGTTGGGGCAGTTGCAGAGCCAACAAGAACATTACCTAGCATTGCTACTTTGGATGATCATCTTGGGTGGTTTGCGTGGCTTATAACCATGGCTATTTTTCAGCTACAAGTGGCTGATGTATGCTGATGTCATCCCACCTTGATTTCAGTGGTTCCCAACCAAACCCCATAACTCCAATGAACCTCGTGGTGCAAGCAATGAACCTTGGAGTTACTTAGAAACCGACGCCCTTCAAACCGTAATAACAAGCGTTCAGGAGCATGTCCATTACCCATCATTGACTGTAAACAATCAACTATTTAGAAAAATCCTCATTGACCATCAGCAACCCACAATAAACTGACCCTTGATAATCACCAATCATCCTCGTCATTGACCATCAGTGAGTGACCATTCAAACAACGCCACCTTGATTCATTGCGATCATTGAGAAAGAACATATATTACGTCCAGGCAAGCGCCTCATCCTTTCCGCGATTGTGTGCAGTAATTTGAACCTGAGAGGTGTGTCTGTAACGGAGCCGTCACATCCTGGGGACCGCCAGTGTGCCCCTATAACTAAGCTTGTTGAGGGGGTGAGACTCTCTATCAAGCATCAGTAGGGGTTTCTGAACGACCTGCAATCTCACAGAATCATAAAATAGTTCTATCTTATCATGACGCTGAACAAGAGACTATGCTGAACATTGACCACTAGCAAGGACAACAACAGGAAAACATAGGAACACCACCACAGAACACTACCACCAAACACCATCACTGAACACCACCAACAACACCACCACCAACAACCAAAATCAACACACACAACACCAACTACTACTACAACTAGTGCTACCACTACCGCTATGCATAGTAGTGCCACTCTTGGCATTGCAAACCACACTCGTCAGTGTAGCCCTAGACCATAACCACCAAAAATTGAGGCTGTGCTGCGTATCGATTGACAGCTTATCAAGCCCTTCGGGTCTGAAGTTGAGGTTCTCAGGCATTGAAACACAGCTGTAACTGGGGAGCAGTGGTGTCGCACAATGTCGTAAAACAGTCTGCCGGACACGCTAAGATACATCAAACTCCGAATGTAAACAGCTATGTATAAAAGTAGTATGAATTCTCAATGACAGCTGATTGTCAATAACTTCAAACATGATGCCTAAAGGCCCAAAAGGCAACATAGAAGTATTGGGCGGGACATATGACATATGTGAGACTGATCAAGTGGGATACTGTCTACCCAATCCTTTGCTGGTTAGGCCAGCCCAAGAACACTAGTCAAACAACCAACGATCCCAAAAGAGTAGGGAAAACATGTTCGCGGCAACCTGGACGTTGCTCCGCGCTTGCAACGTGTGGGGCGCACGACCAGCAAAGTACATACACGTATGCGGATATACGGGAGATTTGATATGTTCAGTCGTGCATGCAGAGGCCAGAGGGGGTGGGAGATTTGATATGTTCAGCAGTGCATGCAGAGGCCAGAGGGGGTGGGAGATTTGATATGTTCAGTAGTGCATGCAGAGGCCAGAGGGGGTGGGAGATTTGATATGTTCAGTCGTGCATGCAGAGGCCAGAGGGGGTGGGAGATTTGATATGTTCAGTAGTGCATGCAAAGGCCAGACGGGGTGGGAGATTTGATATGTTCAGTCGTGCATGCAAAGGCCAGACGGGGTGGGAGATTTGATATGTTCAGTCGTGCATGCAGAGGCCAGAGGGGGTGGGAGATTTGATATGTTCAGTAGTGCATGCAAAGGCCAGAGGGGGTGGGAGATTTGATATGTTCAGTCGTGCATGCAAAGGCCAGACGGGGTGGGAGATTTGATATGTTCAGTCGTGCATGCAAAGGCCAGACGGGGTGGGAGATTTGATATGTTCAGTCGTGCATGCAGAGGCCAGAGGGGGTGGGAGATTTGATATGTTCAGTCGTGCAATGCAAAGGCCAGAGGGGGTCTTCAGGGTCGCAACTGACCGGGGGCATTAGGTTCGCAACTGACCTAACTTTAGGGTCGCAACTGACCCGGGTTGCAAGTTAAACTTGGCAGCAGCAGCCTTCCATGGCTTCAAGTCCTGAGCACTGAGTCCTGTTTGACTCCAGAACCAGAGGTACTCCACTGCGTGGACTTGGGCCATCGTTGCTCTGGCTGTCGCAGGATGATATACCCCCTGTCAGGTGTGGAGCAACGTTGGGGTTGGAGCGAACATGTTAAAACCACAAACTATAAAATAGCTGTTTAACCATTATTGTTGCTTGTCATCTGCTACTATTCACCACCAAAATTTCCCCATCAAAAATGTTCAAAACCACCAACTTGTTTGGT
>VSDK01020618.1:1110621-1122879 GCA_009767595.1 Symbiodinium kawagutii
CTACACGACAGGTTCCCTGGTTACCTACTAGCTGGAAGGGTTGGGGGTTGTAGAAAAACATGCTTGTGGATCCCCTCGTGATGAACATCTTAGACCTGCTCGAACTGTTGGGATCTTCACGTATTGCTTGGTTGGTATTGACCCATACTTGGATGTGCATCCCCACTAAGTACGGTAAGTGGTCACTAGCCATGGTTACTAGGGGTTTTAAACTACCTTACGGGGCTTGTAACCATGGTGATAACTCTAGCTGGACATCCAAGTACCTAAATATACTGCTCCATTTCCCAGGAAATCGATCAGTTTCACCAGCTTGTAGGGACACTCGACCCATCCAACTCTGCTTGCTTCCCAGGAACAAGTTGAAACCGAGGACTGCCTTTGAGTCCAAAGTCAAAAACATCGGATCCTGAAGCGCCAAGCAGAACAATGGCTTCGGCGGCCCCGGCAATGCTGGCTCCACATCTTTACATGCCAACAGCTGCTGAAGCTACCATGAGCCCCCAAGCGCCCCTTTTAAAATTAGGTTTTTACCCTCCAAAGTTTGGGTTATAAGAATAACCTATAAAAATGATGGTTTTGGGGGCCAAGGGTAGTGTTTGTTTTGGCCATGTGAAGGAACCACTGATGGCATTGGTTGGAGTGTCCCGTTCGCCAAGCTTCAAAATGGGGTGTTCTGGCCAAATCGATGGCCATGCGAATCCAATTGAGAGGAGATAAAGCTCCCAATCCACCATCACATTTGGGCAGGTTCGAGTGAAAGCCATACCTCAACAAACAGAATGACAACCATGGCACCGCGGATCACATCTCCCAAGTGAACTGAGGCTTTCAAAACTGGCTTTCGACACACAGAACTGACGCTCAAAAGTGCTTGAAACGACGACACTCCGAGCGCCGTACACAACCAGTCGCCCATTTCCTCAGCAAAAAACATGGTTTCTCGGGTTCTGCGGGACCTTCGACTGGTGGGTTGCAACCCTTATACCAAGCCCTAGCAATGACAAGTGGTTGATGGATCCATTTTGGGCCTTGTGCCCCTATAAGCTGCAACCAAAGGCAGGCCAGTGAGAGTAACAACCAAGCAAGCTCACCTGGTTCCGGTGCTAGCCTCCTACATCACCTACATCACAGAGTCATCCTGCCGGTCCTGACTCCCCCAGCATGAGGACCAAACTTGCATATGAACCTTTCTTAGAATTGGGCACCTCAAAAATGATAATGTGGATGACTTGGGGACACCCTTACTCTAAGAAACCACCATGTGTCAATCCCCTTCTCCAAACGACCGGTCACTACTAGGCCGTTCAGCCTCCCATTGTGGATTCCCACCTGGCTGTGAGTGTCAGGTCTGAGGTCTACACTTGCAAGCAAGTTGTAGGAGGCCTCACAGCAGCACTGGGCGAAGGAACTCACGCATGACTGGAACAACTAGTGGTTGGTGGTTGAACCAACCCGTCATGAAAAATATGCGCAAGTCAACCAACCAACGGTTTGGTAATACTAGGGAAACAATATCTTCAGAAACGGGGTTTCGGCCAAACAGTCGAACAGTGATCAAGAACCGGGAACACACCGCTGAACACAGTGGTGCCCATGTGAAGTGCTTCATTGCAGGTGGTCAAACCATGAGTTTCAAACCGCCACCACCCCGGGGGGTTGCCGCCTTCAAGGTCGCCACCCCATTGGCATCGAAGATGGCGCGATAGCCATCTGGCGCATGTTTTTGAGCGGCCCTCACCTGCGGCGTTTTGCCAGGTCGGTTGGCCCCCTTGGCGGTGAAACATGACGCGGTTTTTCGTGTGGGTACACCGCTTAAGGCTTCCAACTACAAATAGGTATAGTTTTATCATCCTAATTTTGGTTGATCATTGGGAGAATCAACAATAAACAATTCTGTTGATTTAAATCCTCAGACAAAAACGTTCTGTTTTGCTGAGTTTATCATGCTGGATAGTCGCGGCATTTTCTTAATGACGGATTGGCTGTAGCAAAAACAACATCTTAGGTCTGGCAGTGGGAACGAACAGTTTGTCGAAGGCGAGGAGGAAAATAACAGATGGTGGTTGCTCAAGCTGTAGGGAACCCCCAAACGGATGGTTTATTACTATAGTTTGTTAATGTTGGATGATTCAGGGGCACCCCTATTTTGAGAAACACCCATATTATCCAAGATGGCTGATATATGTTTTGCCAACAACAAAGAATTCAAAAATCATCCAAACAAATGTGTCAAATGGTTGATGGGTTGGCATGTCACATGTTCCTTCTCAAATTTGGGGACGCTATGCGACACCGAAATTGATGGTTTCACTATATGTGGACATGATTGGTTGGTGACTCAAAACTATATGTACAATTATTGGTTCAATTCCCAATGTGGCTGTCATTAATAAACGAAAAACATGCCAAAACGTATTGGAAAAATGGTTCAACCACAGTTGGTGGGCGCCCGGATGGGCCCTCAACGAAAGCGCTTGGAGGTCGTCGTGATTGTTTTTCCTGCCTGAACATACTCAAAAATTCCACGTATGGCATGTTTACCTACGTTGAAATCATTTTGTTTAGTCAATGCAAGTAAATATACCATACATGGAACATTTGGGATAAACATGCTTGTCGACTGCAAAAATTTGTTTCTGGTTTTGGTTTCTTCGTTTGATTTTTTCGGTCCCTGGTTGAAGAACCAGGAACAGGTACTTTCTACGGGGCACGCCCCTTAGTCCTCCATTTTTGGAACCTTATAAAATAGCTGAACTAACCCGTAAGGACCATGGTGAAAGTTCCCACTTACTAACTGGGGACGCACATCCGAAAATGCATGGGCCAATACCAGCGGGCCAAGCAGGTGCACAGGCGGCATCAAGCAACATCCCAACAGTCCTGGCCCCCGCCCCTTCTGGATGCCAGGGCGGAAACACCCACAGCCACACCAACATCAAAGCCACTGAGTCACCCAATCTTCGCTGGACTTGTCGATCACGACATCGGCCTGGCTCCAGACGCTCCAGTAAACGCGCATAATTTACAGCTGCTTCAGGACAACGCAATATATTGTTGGGGCCCCGGATCAAAAAAACATAAGATCAAACAACAAAATCTGGGGATCAAACCAAAACATACGGGGTGCAAAAACAGAGCAATGTGTTTTCACGATGTGTACGAAAGTTTCCCCTGACCCTCTGTTTTTTGAAGGATCGAAAGAAACATGAAAAAAATAAAAATTGCCGTCACTTTACCTGCAAAAGCCTGCTCTTTCACGTTTGAACCAAAGCAATGTCACCTCTGCCCGCGCACTGCCCTGCATTGATGCCTTCGGTCTTCCGTATTGTCCGAAAGGCACACGCATACCCATTTGAAACCCCATGGGGACAGAAAGCGTTGGCTCCGCTTTGGATTTTTTTTTCTCCCCATTAGTGGGCAAAATGTTGGATTCGTCTCCATGAAGAATTTCTTTTTCACGGGATATAGCGTAGACTGTGCGCGCTTGCGTTTTTCGTCAGACATGGAAGAGGCCTGAAAAAGATGAATAGCCTCATTGCGAAGGAGCTCTAAAGAATGTTTCATCCTCCGAGGGCGGGCTTTGCTCTGTGGCTCTTCTGTCATGTGTAGAATGAACTAAATATCTGGATTTTTTTCTGTCTTCAGCAACCAAAAGGGCGCACGGGGTAGATGAGTGGGGTTAGATGATTTGCATATGGCGGTGGAGGAATATTTATTGTTCAAGTTTGACAAACATGCCCGCGTATGGTGTTGGAGCTCGTTTGGGTTCGGAGGAGGTGTCCGGTAAGTAGTAAATTCGGAACCTGCACATTGCTTGTACCCATGTCGGCTCCGGGCAATGTACCGGGCGGGGTTCTTTGGGTCAGGCATGACAGGAATGAAAATTAGACGGGGCAGTCTGCGCGCGCAATGGAAAACCCTACCTGAATTATTCGTGCGTCCCACAAACCACAATCTTTTCAATTGCAGAACACTCACTGTCAAATATTTTCTTAGCGGCACATGAATGGACTTTTGATCAGCCTCGATTATTGCGTCGCCGGGCCAGGGGTCGCTGAAAGGAACTACAATAGAAACATACCGTTGCAAGCGCCAGCAGCACACGCATTCTAAGCAAATAATACAATGAAAGACCAAAATAATTTGATGCCCTGCGCGCTAGGCGCCATTCAACAGTGGACGCTGCGTCTGGAACAACAAACGCCCTTTCGCGCGGCGGACTCGCTCACAGGCGCAGCTGGGTGTTCCTTTGGATATATACAATTGATAAAATGTCAGCCATTCCTTGGCCGAGAAAAGTTGCCTGACGGGACAAATGCAAAAGACCAGGAATGTCAGTTCGCACGCTTACTTGTCAAAACTGGATAAAACTGGTGTTTCTGCGCCCAACCAGATTAGTTTAACAAAGGGCAAATGCAGAACTGTTGGACGAATCTGTATACACAATGACCAGATTAGTTGGTAAATGGCCGTGGGTCAAAACCGTGTACCCCTGGTTCCCCTATCATTAACCCTTGTTTTCCCTCGTGGAAATCCCCCATGAAGCCGTTGGTTGGTTAATTCTGACCCACAGCCATATAGTTGGCATATATCCCCTATACTTGTTGGTTATCATTTATCATCCCCTATTATTACCCATTTACCAGCTATTGTTGGAGAATCTCAACCAACTTTCGAGTCCTGGGCATTGTGGGCACGGCACCTCGCCGCGCAACCGATCTTCTTCCGAGCCTTGCAGGAACTCACCTTGCTTCGGCTGCCAACCACCCCCACCACCCGCAAGCCGTAGATGCGCAGCAACTGGCACAGCATGTCGCCCACACCACCTCTGCGCCACGCCAAGGGTGCCAAGGTCTTTGGGTCCCAGGGATACTGTACTAGTGGCGGCAATGCTTCTCACAACCAGGGGATCACCAGCATCCAACGAAAATGGCCACATATCATTTGATGGCATCATTGTAGATGCATTAGATCTTTGATGCTCACCAGCTATGAGCTTAGACCCTCCCAAGTTGATCCCTATGCCAAGGTGAAAATGTTGCACTACGTTCCGACCACGAGGTGAATGAGTTGACCCATGCTGGTATGGCCATGTCCCATCAAGGCATGTTCAGTGACTACAACCACTCGCTTGGTGGTGCCCAATTTCTTCACTTGCTTTTGTTTTTTCCTTCTTGGGGCCTCCTCAGCGGCGGTATCCCATCGTTTCCACCCCCAACCAAAAAAATAGAACAAATCCACCAAAATGGTGGAAACCATGGAACGAATAGTTCCCTTTGCCAAGCTGATCTCATCTGTTTCAGAAAGACCCAACCATCCAAGATAATTTTCCACAATTTTCCCCAGTTTTCCCCAGTTTTCCACCCGTTTCACCGTGGAAAAGCCTTGCGCAGCCCAGACTGCCCACTCCCCCGGCCGCGGGAACGGTTCCCACTGAGACCCGGACCAGCTGCTGAATGGACCAAGGCGTCACGACCTTTTGACAGATGACCAGTGGTGTGAGAGGTGAAGAATGGAAGAAAGGTCGTCAATAACCCGCATCATTCATGGCTGATGATGATGATGATGATGATGATGATGATGATGATGATGATGATGATAGTTGATAATTCCATCAGTCGAAGTATATAACTACTAGTATTCCATCAATAAATGATGACTAGGGATGAGGGGATGACTACTACTACTCACCAGTATCACTAGTATTGTCCTAATATTAAGGGATACTACTCACTAGTATTTTTCCAGTATCAAAAGTCATCACGAGATATGGATAATGATAGCCGATAATGGTGAATAACTACTAGTTGAAGTGGTATAAATGATAATGATAGCTGATAATGATGGCATTTTTTGTTCATAATAATAGGACAATCAATCACCTACAGTGGTAATAATGGCTAATGATAATGATAGCTGATAATTCCATCAGTTGAAGTACAAAACTACCAGTTGACAATAACTACTAGTTGCAAAGGTTCAGAATCAAGTCAATTGATGGCTAATGATAGCTGATAATGCAATGAATAACACCGCAACCATCATACCAATTGATTGATAACATTATCAACCATATGTTTAATCATAATCGGCCATATGGTTAATAATGTTGTGAATGGACCATGATATCAATCAACCATATCAATGATCATGATATTAAGCATATGGTTGATATCTTGATTATGGCTTATATCATTAGTTACAACCGAAGTGGCAATGAAGATATGAACCACAGTTAATAATGATATCAATAATGGTATTAATAATGGTATGAGTGACTAACGATAATAGTTTCAGTGGTTCATAGTCAACTCAATAATGGTGAATTGTAGTTCATGATGTTTATTCATAATCGTCAGTGATGCTTGATATAATTATCAGTCATCACTAAGCATGGCTAATCACAATTTTGATTTGTATTCATTAAATTACATCAATGCTCCTATGCCTTCTAAACTATATTTTGGTTGATCATTATTGAAATCACATCAGATTGGATAAGTAAGAATAGACAATATATGATTATATAATCCTCTTGAATCGTGGCTCAAACAAATAAGAAACCACACCTTAAATTTCGCAGCGCGTATGATCATGGATCTCTGATTCAAAATGGCTGTCGTCTCCATGATTTGTTGGTTGTTATCCCCTATGTACGATAATCAGCCATTAACCAATATCATTCGCAAGTCTTAAACAATATCAACCAGTATCAACCAATGTTAACCACTATATATAACCTAGTGGTCTGCACTATTCATTCAGCATCGTCGTTTAACATTGACACATCTCCACAGGTTGATTCAGCGGGAAAGGCCCATCATAGGTCTTTCGCAAGCCGTAAGGGACCCCAAAAATGGTTGTTTTATTCCTATAAATCACTGTTGGGGCATGATTTACGGGTACCCCTATGACTGAAGAATCAGAAACCACCATATAGATCCAAAGAGGTGCTTCTCAAATTGAGGCCTAAAATCAACCATTGATCATCAACACAGATTTTTGGGCCATGATTTGGGGGTCCCCTATTTTCAGAACTTATCCCAAGCAAGGCAACGAAACGGATGCTATTTCAACAAGCATTTTGGATGATGAAGCTTCCCTCCACATGGCTCATCCCAAGCACCATGGCATGAAACATCATCCAAGCTCCACCTGGTTGGTGGTTTCAACCACTCTGAAAAAAACGCGCAAGTCAACCAACCATCCCAACTGTTGGGGAACATCAGAAAATGTCAATCAAACCACCACCAGCCGCAGCTATTCACCAACGAATGTACCACTATAATCCCCGATTATCAAGCACCACTAGCCCTAGTTAACCATGGATAAATCCACCTTTAGCCACTATACTCCCCTCGAAAAAATGGTTCAAAACCCGCCGCAGCCTCCCCAACCACCAATCTCTCAAGCGCCTCGTCCAATCAACTCGGGTGCTCCAGCCTGTCCACACAGAAGCCTACGTCAGTGCTATGCATGGGACCAAGGGAACTACCAGTCAACTGTTGGGTAGCTACCCAAGCAAGATACACTGCTGTATTTGTTACTGGCTTGGTCAACTGCTGGGTAGGTAGCTAGCACTTCTGATGGATATATAGCTAGAGCTCACAGGCGAATCTTCACCAACCCAGCAGAAGCTCGTGACCCCGTTGTATCTGCGGCAATCAGGATGAGATTATAACAAGGACAATCACTTGCCAGGTAAGAAAATATCTATGGTACACAATGATGGGTTTAGAATAACAATGTTTCAGACTTCGCTGATATCCAAAGAAAACCAAAAGCTGTGGGTCAATATCCTTTTTACCCTTGGGTGAACATCTGTTTAATGACTGAAGCAGTGTATGTTGCGATGTTCATCTAATCTAACCCTTTTTTGCCTGGTTGGTATTGGCCCAACCCCAAACATGTTACAAAAAATGCCCCCCAGCTTGGAAACTCTCACTGTTTGTTCTAAATGACTTACAGTAGGTCACAAAAAAGACAGTGCTCTTCCAAAACCACTTGGCATGTCCGATGTTCCATGAGATATTACTGACGAATTCATCAACCATCAGCTATCATCAACTGACCACAACTGAACCATCAACTGTGACTTTCGCACTTGTTCATCCACTATATAATTACGATTAACGTCAACTGAGCTGTAGTTGACTCAGTAACAAACCATTTACTATGACTTATTAGGCATCAGTGCATCAGTGAAACTTATCATTCAATCATTTAATTCACTTGACCATTAACTATAGCCAACCATCAAGTAAACCTATGAATTCGTTGATCCATTATTCCCCCATCATCAACAATTGTTTTCCCTATTGTTGTTGGTGATTATTCCCTATGAAAGTTGGTCGGTTAACTGCATGACCCGCATTAGTCAACCCCTTTCCTCCCGTGACATCGACATCAACACCGGCCCCACCAGCTTCACCGCATGCAAGGCCGTGAGCACAACCGCTGGCAGCGCGGCAGCGGATGCGAAGCTCATGTCCTGTGGCATCTTCATGACTTGCCAAGCAGGTACCACCACGCCTGAGCCGTTCAAGCGCTGTGATGACTGAGGTGACAAGCAGAGTGGCTGGCTTGCAGGTTGTTCCAGGCCTAGGAGTAAACCAACCAGTCCTTGACTAAACAATGACCATCCAACCAGTTTCGGATACTGAGCATTGACAGCAGCAACTCTAGTGACGTGGGTAAAGAAGGGTACCTTTTTTCAAGCTTCATTGATTTGCATGACCTAAGAAGCAGTAGGTAGTACTTTAAGAACATGAGTGTAAGCAATTCCGGCAGAACGCAGCGGTCAATGATGCCCAGGAAAAAACTATGTGACAAATAGTTGTTGGTGGACAATGCGTTCAGTGCAGAACTTATCAACTGCCAGAAACAGTCCAGTGTGCCCAACTACTCACTAGTAATACGTAGAACCACCATCTTGCAAACAATGTAAATGATGATGGACTGTATGGTTTGATGATGGTGAAAGATCGTAATTCTTGTGTCGCCACAATCAACCATCCCCCCACCGACCAAACGTTTGCTTGAAGAACGAAAAACATTGCTCATGGAGCAACCTCAACAAAACCAGGGATCTGTTTTTGGCGGTTAGATTTCCAATTTGAAGCTGGGTTCATCCTTCCAAAACATTACTTGACATGACATTGTTTTGACATTGCTGCGATTGAGGTTCTTAACCACCAACAAGAAGAATTGCCAGTAATGTCATTGACATAACAGTTGCTGTGTTAAGGTTGTTGTCAAATTCCTTGCTGTGACATGACATGGTTGTCAAATTGCGGAGTGCCAGTGAAAATTGTCTCTTTCTAGGACTTTCTAGGACACTATGAAACACTACCAGCCACGCAGCTCTCCCATCGTCAGAAGCTAAGCTCCCGGTTTAGCCCGAGACTACTTCCCCCAAAACGCAGGAAATTTCACTGTTTACCAAGCATCAATCATTCAATCATTTAGAAACAGTTGATAATCAATAACCAACAGTCAACCATTGTCAACAAATAGGCAACTATGAGATGATAGATAACCAACATCAATAAACAACCATGTCATGAAGAACCAACATCAACCACCAACATCATTGATCAAACTATCATGCCATACTACAAATAACCAACATCAATAACAAACATCAATAATTCACCAACATCGATAACCAACATCGACAACCAACATCAATAACCAACATCGATAACCAATATCGATAACCAATATCCAACATCAACTATCAGACTGACATAAATAAAAAACCAAAGCATCAAACTATCAAACTATCAGACTAATAGCTCTACAATCAGACTATCAGAAGAAAATCTTAACGATCAGATTACAACATCAGATTATCAAACCATCAAACTATCAGACTATCAAAACATCAAAGGATCAGACTATCAGACTATCCAAACATCAAACTATCAGACTATCAAAACATCAAAGGATAAGACTATCAGACTATCCAAACATCAAACTATCAGACTATCAAAACATCAAAGGATCAGACTATCAGACTATCCAAACATCAAACTATCAGACTATCCAAACATCAAACTATCAGACTATCAAAACATCAAACTATCAGACTATCAAAACATCAAACTATCAGACTATCAAAACATCAAAGGATCAGACTATCAGACTATCCAAACATCAAACTATCAGACTATCCAAACATCAAACTATCAGACTATCAAAACATCAAACTATCAGACTATCAAAACAGCAGACTATCTTACTAATTGGTTATGAACCAATTTTCTTCACCATCCATAACCGCCACCCATCCACCATGGCCACGCCGAGCAGCGGGACGCGTAGGCGCCAAAGAAGCTGCAACCGAAGACCCGGTCGCCCACGGAGAAACCCGACTCAGCGCCAGCCACCTCGACTTCACCTGGGTTCAGCGTCGCCACGTGGGCGTTTCTGAAGTCATAGGGGTACCCCAAATCATTTTATGATAAACTATGTTCATAAACTTATAAATGGTTTATCAAACACGTTATGAAATTATGAAAAGCTTAAGTGGTTTGATTGGGATAGATTAAGGTTGGGTTAAAAACTCAGGGTCAACTTTATGACTATGGGACCATGACTGGTAGATGATAATGGTTGATACTAGATGATACTATAGGGGATAATGGTTTCTGAGTAGCTAATGGTTCATCGCTTGTGCTTAAATGAGCTGGGTAAGAATTGATATACGATAATGACCAACAAAAGTAGGGGATATAGTAATATGGTGATCTCTCAAAAAAAGGGGACCCCCAGCTATCATCCAGTTTATTGGCCATTTAGAACTACAAACTCCAACCATAACTGCGGGGGTTCCCTATGACTTCAGAAACCAGCACATGATGGTCACTGATGGTGAGTTGATGGTGGGATACAATTGATGGTGATACAACTGATATTTCATGATGGTTAAATGGTGGGAAAATCATAGCTGGTGATGAAGCGATGATGCTCAGATTATGGTTAACTGTTGGTTGAATAACATAATCAACAATAATATGTGTTATTCAACTATATAATATAACAGTTTTGGTTCTAAGACAATATAATCACAGTTGAGGTTAGTTTGATGATGTCCTCGTGGCAAAGTGATGGTAGGTCCAGCAATAATAACAAAGACGGCTGATGATCAGCTGTGGATGGTTTAGTGGTGGTAGGTTATAATGAGTTACTATCTGTAGCTGTAGCCTGGTCAATAACGGTTATGATGGCAAATGATGCTTGATAATGGTCATAGGGTTCTGTGAACAAACAACAACAGTAGTGGCCGTAACAAAAGGATTCTCAATGGTGAAGGCATGGTGAATCACAAAGGATTCCAAGGATCGCAACTGAAAGCCATCGGGAACATCTTGGTGAAACATGTTTGTGAATGATTTGTTGTTCTTCCATGGTTAATGTTTTTGTAGCTCTATATAGCAAATATTGTTGCATTCAAGGTTGACCAGGGTCAATGAACGTTGGTGCTGCTTGGAAATAGCTCAAATGGTTCACTTCTTGGTGTTGGCAGCGGCGATCTTTGATGCCGCCATAAATCACAACGTCACCCTTTCTGTCTGAAAGCAACAGGTCGGAATCCCAGGGCGTGAAAGATCAAAGGGGGAAAGATGGGTGTGGGAGCGTGTGACCGGTGATGAAAACATGTCGAGGTATAGCTATGCCCGTGGAACCTCCTGACCCTTACCTTTCACTATTGGTTGCTTGTCCCTCGATTCCAATTGCTGAGATCGACAGGTTTATTTGACAAACCGTGCAACAGCAAACCTCTCTTCCTCGGCATGTCTGTACCGCCTTGCTGAGATTCTGGCACATGACTTCCTCTCATCAACAAAGGATGAGGCTTTGATCAGTCAAAAATCAAGGGGTGCCAACCCCAGCCGCTATTTTCTGAAAACGAATCATGATGATCCACGATTCACCATCATTACCATCAATCAGCACTAACCATTCTTAACCATCCTATTGTCAACCACCCCCCTTAACATCCCATAGCCACCTACATCAATCCTTACCATTGCTTCACTCCCCTGGCATCCTGCCGCACCTGCCAAATCAAAGCCAGGGATGATGGGCCAACCCACGTAGCGCAGCGCAGATTCGTAGAGGCCCCAGCGGATGCAGATGTCGGCGTAGTTGATGCTAAAGGCCTGGCTACCGCTCGGGGCGGACCTGACGCGCCGGGGATGGTGGGGCCCCCCCGTTGTGGCAGGCATAACGGGGCCCCGTTTGGTTCCG
>VSDK01020618.1:1129096-1155705 GCA_009767595.1 Symbiodinium kawagutii
GATGTGCAGATGTGATGATGTGATGATCTAGATCTGCAGATGTGAGGGTGTGAAGATCTAGATCTGCAGATGTGAGGGTGTGAAGATCTAGATCTGCAGATGTGAGGGTGTGAAGATCTAGATCTGCAGATGTGAGGGTGTGAAGATCTAGATCTGCAGATGTGAGGGTGTGAAGATCTAGATCTGCAGATGTGAGGGTGTGAAGATCTAGATCTGCAGATGTGAGGGTGTGAAGATCTAGATCTGCAGATGTGAGGGTGTGAAGATCTAGATCTGCAGATGTGAGGGTGTGAAGATCTAGATCTGCAGATGTGAGGGTGTGAAGATCTAGATCTGCAGATGTGAAGGTGTGAAGATCTAGATCTGCAGATGTGAGGGTGTGAAGATCTAGATCTGCAGATGTGAGGGTGTGAAGATCTAGATCTGCAGATGTGATGGTGTGAAGATCTAGATCTGCAGATGTGAGGGTGTGAAGATCTAGATCTGCAGATGTGATGATGTGATGATCTAGATCTGCAGATGTGATGATGTGAAGGTGTGTTGATGTGCAGGTGTGATGATGTGAAGATGTTGATGTTGCTGATGCGATGATGCACAGATGTTGATGTTGCTGATGTGATGATGTACAGATGTTGATATACGGCTGATTTTTTACGAAGAACCCTTCGCAGGCGCTCTCGGGAAAAATGATCTGCTTTAATGATATCCCAAAGTTGAATAGTTAATGGAATCAATCAACTTTCAACTGGTGATTCTGATTGATCATAGCTCAAAATGCAACCATTTGCACCAATTCTGGTTGATCTTTAACTTTATATAAATGTTGTCAAGATGCAAAAAGCATCTGAATGATAACAGAGTCATGGCTGGGCTACAGATCTTCAACCAGGGTACAGCATCTGCCATGGCAGCACCCTAAGGTAGCTGCTGCCAGGATGTATCACCACATTGGAGCCGTGGAACTCGAAATGAACAACCGTGAACCGCTGGTTCTTCTATTTGTTATAGTGGTCATGGTTGGGTCATTGGTTTACTCAAATAATATGTACCTGTTCTTGCCAACGGTGCCCAGCTTTCTGTGCTATTGAGGCTTCTTTGAAGCAAACACAAATATCGCATGAACAATGATGCAAACCAGAAACATCACCGGAAAGCAGCGCTTGAACCACTTCGATTTCGTAATCAACCACCTGCTGTTGTTGTAACAGCTGGGTGACACACACACACACACACACACCGAACAGGGTTGCGCGAGATGCATTGACACCGGGATCAGAAAAAACATCAGCAACCTGCTTTCTGGCCATGGTTTTGCTGCCATACCCAGCAGCAGCTTTCTGAAGGGGAGAAACAATTCATCTTGCACGATGGCCCTGGATATGCCCAGCTATGGATATTCTATGGATATAACCCAACTATGGATTGATATGGTGGTTTCTCGAAATAGGGGTACCCCATGGTACCCCTAAATCATTCTAATCAATTATTTATAGTGATAAACCAGCCATTTTGGGGGTCCCCTATGGCTTGAGAAACACCCAAGTCTTGTTGTGGCAGAAGCCCAGCAAATCCAAGGATCAAACATGCCGATATGCTCCGTGGGGTGCCAGCAAGCAGGGTTCACTGCACGACCGGACACGATCCTTCCAAAGAGCAGCATCAGTGCTGATTCATGATAGCAACATGTTGCCTTTTTTGGAATTTACAGAGATAGTTACGTCAAAATTCAGCATGTACTGCTCAGCATTCTCTACACTGTGATTTTACCGCATATCCCAAGTACCACCGTCTTTAAGGTCCTAAACATCTAAAGTAAAGGACCAACTAACCATCTCTATCTATATATAAATATATTTGCATATATCCATATATGTATATATGTATATGCAGTTATATGCATGCATGTAAGAATACGCATACCTCTGTATTTAGATGTCCGCATGTATGTAAATAAAAATAAATATATACAACATGTATAACAAAACAGTAACTCCTTCAACACCCACTTTATTCGCTGTAAAGCCAGGCATCTGCAAGTTCAATACGAGCGCTTGGACTTGATTCCAAAGCACTTGCCAATCCATCGCCATGGCGCAAGGGCAGCTCACGTTTTGCCGCCGCTGATGCAGGTCTCTAAACGTTCGTGGCTGATCATCACCAAATGTTGCTGAAATTTGGTTGACCTTCCCAGCTAAAATGGTAGTTTCTCAAGGCATAGGGAACTCCAAAAATGATTGGTTTATCGTAATAAATGGTGAATGACGTGGATGACTAGGGAGTACATCTATTTTAAGAACCCCCAAGATATTTTCAGAAGGTTCCTTGCCGAAAGTCAGCAAGGGCCACCCTCTGGTATGTGAACCTCGCTTTTACGTGGGAAAGTCCTATCATCGTTTACATGATATTTTTTGTCATGGTGGCTTTGCCATGGATGAACCCTCAATGCTGGAAGATGCCACTGCTGATGTTGGTTCTCAAGCCAGAAAAAGGCTAGACGATTGCTGAGGCCATCATGAAGGCAACCATTGAAACTCACAGCTTCATTCTTGGGAGACCCAGCTGCTAAAAGTCACCTGTGCTACCACTAACTATAACAGTAACAATTGGTTGTGGCTCATTCATATGGATCTGCCATTCATGTCGATACACAACTATTGAATCGACAATCACAATTTTCTCAGGCTCATTCCTACCTCGCCATAACCCAGGTATATATAGCTGCAAAATTCTCAACACTCATCAAGCAAGAGTGTGTTTCAGCACGGTGCACCCCCTCACCATTGTAGCAATTTTACCATGCAAACAACATTTGAACAGCACCCTATACCTAGTTGATCTCTAGCATGATGATTTAGCTAACCTCCAGGGAACATTTCCCAACAGGTACCAGCAGTTGCCATCCTGTCCACGTTGCGGTCCTTCAGGATGGGATCCTGCAGTGGAAAGGTCCAATTCGGGAACGCTGTCATCAATTCGGTAGTTCCATGGTTGCTCACGGCAAGACATCAGGTTTCATACTGCCTAGGTTGAACAAGTAGCCCCGGATTGTCCATTTGGTTGTTTTGGTGAGTCATACCCGTAGATTAATTGGGTTTCATACTTGATAATCCTAGTGTTACGTAACCCCGGACTAATAAACCCTAGGATTATTCTTCTTGGGAGAATACCATTTTAATGGTAAACCAGTCTGCGAACTTCGGGGATACCACCTATGAATCAACCATGGATTTAGTAGTCCGGGGGTAAGGCTATCTGATTCAATGATATCCCAAAGTTGAAAAGTGAATTGAATCAATCACTGATTATGATTGGTCATGGATCTATAGACAACAATTTGCAACAATTATGGTTGGTTCATTTGTTAATTGGACATCACCATGTTTACCCATTGCGACTGCCCATGGGTTGCCATTACGCATCTTCATGGATCAAACCATCAACCACTGTCAGTTCACCAACATTTACCCGTCAGTAGCCACTGTGTTTCACACAACGTCTCTCCATCATTTGACCCTCATCAAACCAGCAACCACCGAAAATTCCCTCTGGCTGAAAAGGATGATGCACTATTGTGAGGCGTCGTTAACCCATGAATATTACCAGCCTCCAAGTATCCAACACTAACCACTCTTAACCATATGGTGAATTATGAACCATCATTGGTCATTAAGGACTACTACGACAATTCTTCTCCACTACTTATGGAGGTCATTCAACCACTACTGACCAATCGTCAATGATGCTTCTCCCCCAAAACAACCGCTATTTAACCAATGTTGATCATCACGTTTCCAGTACCACCACTGTTCCAACATATGAGCGGTGGATTTTATTTATTGTTCGTTGTAAGTACAAAGATTTTCGGGAAGTTCCTGACTCGTTTTCCAATCCCGTGTTCGTTTTTACAAATAGACTCGTTTTCCAACGCCGCAGCTGCTTTTACTTGATGTGGCTTCATGGATCATCTGAACTTGTTGAGGAATCTGAAGAGCTAGAAGTCGTGGCAATCTCTTGTTGTTTCATCTGTCTTCGTTGTCGTCGTCGTCTCTGCTGTCAAGGAACTGTGGCCATTGCCTTTTTCGAAACTGTATTGGTAGTAGTAGTAGTAGTAGTAGTAGTAGTAGTAGTAGTAGTAGTAGTAGTAGTAGTAGTAGTAGTAGTAGTAGTAGTAGTAGTAGTATAGTAGTGGTAATAGTAATAGTAATAATGATAATAATAGGAATAATACAATAATAGGAATATTGGTAGTAGTAGTGATAAAAGTAGTAGTAATAATAATATAAGTAATAGTAGCAGTAATAGTGATAGTAGTAGTAATAATAGTAGTAGTAGTGATAATAGTAGTAGTAGTAGTAGTAGTAGTAGTAGTAGTAGTAGTAGTAGTAGTAGTAGTAGTAATTGTAGTAGTAGTAGTAGTAGTAGTAGAGTAGTAGTGGTAGTAGTAGTAGTAATAGTAGTAGTAGTAGTAATAATAGTAGTAGTAGTAGTAGTAGTAGTAGTAGTAGTAGTAGTAGTAGTAGTAGTAGTAGTAGTAGTGATAATAGTAGTAGTAATAATAGTAGTAGTAATAATAATAGTAGTAGTAGTAATAATAATATTAATAATAGTAGTAGTGGTAGTAGTAGGAATAATAGTAGTAGTACTAGTAGTAATAATACGAATAATAATAGGAGTAATAGCAGTAGTAGTAGTAGTAATAGAAATAATAGTAATAGTAGCAATAGCAATAATAATACTAGTAATACTAGTAGTACTAGCAGTAGCAATAGTAGTAGTACTAGTAGTAGCAATAGTAGTAGAAGCCTTTACACAAGGAAAGAAAATTCAATTTGCAGAAAACGGAGCTGGATGGACCTGCGGTCACTTTGGGACACTTTCAAACTCGTTTTGAACTCGTTTTGGAACTCGTTCTGGGGCATGCAACTTTTGGGAAACAAGGCACACTTGCCTCGATGCATTTTTCGCAACAAAATCTCTTATTTAGCTCGCGTTTAGCAGCTCCGGCGATCAATTTTTTGCAACAAAATCTCTTATTCAGCTTGCGTTTGCTAACTCCCGCGATCTATTTTTGCACCAAAATCTCTTATTTAGCTTGCGTTTAGCAGCTCCGGCGGTCCATGTTTTGCAACAAAATCTCTTACGTAGCTTGTGTTTAGCAGCTCCGGCGGTCCATGTTTTGCAACAAAATCTCTTACGTAGCTTGTGTTTAGCAGCTCCGGCGATCATCAATATGGAAATTCCAACCGTGACATGTTAAATGCCTGACTCGTTCTCGGGAAGTTCCAGACTCGTTTTACATACTAATTCTGGATATTTGTGCATTTCCCACTTCCGCCCGAAGATATAGCTCTTCATACGTAAATAAAAGCCGTTGCTCATATAAGCATCAGTAAACCATCATTAAACCATCATCGATCAACATGTTCTGATTCCTATGATGTAGCCAACCATTTTCCATCATTCAACCACCCCTTGACCATACAAATCCCAGCACTTCAACCCATTTGACACTTGAAAAGCGTCTGTCCATATAAAATCCAATCATTTCCAGCATTCTTTTGCTCAAAACGCAACGTTTCCACGATTTGTCAAAGTCAAAAACCAACATTTCCAGCATTAATTCCATATATGGAAAAAAATGTAAGAGACAGGGAAGAAATGCCACTGATATGGAAAAAGCACTTTTTCCCAGAAACCGCATTAATTTCAGTCATTTAGATTTCCTAGGTATAACAAACCCAGCATTTCACCCCTCCCCACCGTGGCGCGGCGCGCCCCAGGGGTCGCGATCGACGCAGCGCACCTTCCCGTTCCACAGGGCCAGGCCCAAGCAGAGCTGCATGGAACGATCGCACCAACCAGCCAGGCCATCCTGCGGCGCAACCGCGCAGCCACTGATGCCATGGTGGTCGGCTTATCATTGGCCAAGCAGCAGGTTCTTAACCAGTAAGCAGGTTCAGAAATGATGGTTAACATTACATTATATTAAATTAATCATGTTGGCCAATAAGCAAGTTCATAATTAACAATTAACATCATATTGATTGTAATTAACTTAAGTTCATTAGTAAGCAGGTTCATTAACTTAAGCAGCTTAAGAAATTTTGATTAATATTATATCAATTATTGTGGCCGATGAGCTGGTGAATAAATGAGCCACTTAATAATAGGTCATAAGCAGGTCCTAAGCAAGTTAAGAAAGAATGGTTAAGTTGCAAGTAGGGGTCATATTGGCTAATGAGCTGGTGGCGAATAAATAAGCTAGATAATAATGGGGTTCATGAGCTGGTTAATGGTTAATAATGGTTTTACAATGGTTCATGAGCAGGTTCAGAAATAATGATTTATAAGCAAGATGGCATCATTGCAGGTTCATTTATAACTGTTGTAAGCTCAAAGTAGGGGATCATAGCCAAGATTTCTATTGGATCAACAGTTACCATCAAATAGGGGCGGGTAACCAATGCTGGTTTCCACCATCATTGTAACTGGGGTTGGGTACAGACTATGGTAACAGGAAACACAGGGTAGCACTTCCAAAAAACGGCACGTGCCCCATTGATTTTGGAGACTCACTGAATCTGCAACGGCAGTTTGTTCACAAATGCTCAAAACTACGTAATTAGATATGTATTATGTACTAAATAAACATAAAAACAAAAACATCGCACTGGAGACTTTCTGGGCCCATGCAAGCCACACTGGACTTGTCGTTGCAGCTTTGTCAACTATCATGGCTTCATGAATTTGCCGAAATTGGGCGTCACCAGAATCCAAGGCTGCAGAACAAATTTGGAGATTATATGGGGATGGATGAGGAGGGGAAATAAACATCAATTAACGAGCTATTTTCGGGTACTTGCGGTCCCAAGGTTTTGACTCATATCTTGAAACATGGAGTGCCCTCTTTGGGGCAAACTCGTCCATCAACCTAATGCTACAATATGTACACCAGCAAATCTCTGAACCAAAGTCGTCCAAACACACAGGGATGTACCCAGTCTGTTGGACAAACAGTCTTGATCAGCAACAGCTTACCAGTCCGCCAATCGCTCAAACATCTCACAGGATGTCACATCTCTTCGTGCATCTGCAAAAAAGAGGCTTCATCACTCTGTTGCTTCACCTGGGATGATGGATGACCCCCGCTGTCCCTGGGTTCGGATGGATAATGCAAATCCATAGACGCCTTCCAAAAAAATTGACTTCAAAGTTTGACGCTAAAACACTGAAGTCCTAAGGCTTTTGGTCAATGATAGCCAAGCATGGGAAAGCCCTGGAAAGGCCTGGAAAGGCATGGAAAGGCCTGGAAAGACAAGAAAACTCATGAATCACGCAATCAAAGTCGAGGAATGGTGAACAAAGCGAAGAAATGGAACAGAGTCGAGGCGGGCTGGAGTAGAGGC
This sequence comes from Symbiodinium kawagutii, assembly GCA_009767595.1. Classification (NCBI taxonomy): domain Eukaryota; class Dinophyceae; order Suessiales; family Symbiodiniaceae; genus Symbiodinium; species Symbiodinium kawagutii. The sequence continues at coordinate 1,136,503 of VSDK01020618.1, forward strand.
TGTGAGTTGGATGGAGCGGTTTGGCACATTCAACTGGACACGGAGCTCGCCACAGGAAGCCGCCAAGGCGCCCGCAGGAACGAAGGGTCTGGCGATAGCAAGGCGGTGACATCATGGAAACCTGAGTGCCAGGTGCTGCCACCGTGCCATGTGGCGAAACACACTGGGAACCCTTCGCAAAATTTAGGGGCAGCCACGTGGCAGAGATGAGGATTGATCAGCCAAATATGGAAACATTGTTTGGAATCGACGGCACCCCCATATTCAAACAAATTCCATTTCGATTCCTCTGGCAATGTGGTACCAAAACTTCACCAAAGATGTTATTGTTATCGTCAGTTCTTCCACCATCAGCATTGCCATTTCATGGTTGTGGCTCCATTTTCTTTCCGACACACACACATAGGATTTGTTCGAGCAGCCATCGCGAATATCATGAGAAATCGGGTGGCTGCTGGCCTTTGTCCAATCCAACTTCTGCGTTTCCACGGTGTACCAACGCATGTTTTCATAGCTGCGCACCGCATAGAAGCCCGTCTCCGGGATGCGTAGGGTGGCCCAAACCGTATGATCACTCTCGATGTGGTGGCCCAATGTATTTGGACCGGTCAAGCCTGGCAACCATGGAGTTTTTCTCAGAAAATCAGCGATTCAAAGAGAATTTTCTGGCACACTATGTGCAATTTCTGGAGATCTGGAGATTATCCTCATTTTCAAAATTGTCAAACGGGCAGCTTTGTTGAAACGCCATAGAAACCTTGGTTGGAATCCCTGGTCATGAAATCTTGCTCCACATTCTTCAGGTTTCTGACACATAAACATTGAAATGGACATCAATTACACGAGGTAAAGGGTACCAGTCAATGTTCCCTTAAGTTCAACAAGAATTTCTTCACGAATGTCACGAGAAACACAGCACTCCCTCTCAGCCAAGGGTCCCTTCGTGATGAAAATCGAATTGAGGATTCCCTGCACTAGGGTCAGCCAGTCCTCCACATGTTCCATCAAGCCGTACCACTTTCACACGACAAAAAGGACTTAAATCTCATGTTTCATACAGAGCGCGTTCTGTCCATGTTCTTTCTGTATTGCAGCTTGAGGCATCTTTTGGAAAACTCTGTGGATAGTGGAAGAAAGTAGCCATGTTCTTAGCTTAAGAAATTTATTCCGTTTCGGAAAAAAATGTGGAGCTTCACGTACAATATGTATAGATGTGCCAAGAGAACCAGCAGCTCTCGGAGAAAAGGTCGCTATCCATCAAGAAAATTCAAACAGGATTGATCCAGGTCTGTTTGATTGCTTCCTGGTTTCTGCATCTGGAGCGACACACTGTAGAGAGCCTGGATTTAACCAGAAGAAACTTTCAGTGCAATCGCAGCATGTCGTGAACATGTAAAAATCATTCCACGTCATACTTGTGAACTCTTTATCTTCTGGGAATCAAATGTGGCAATCACAAATATATGCTTTCTTCCCAATACCCTCTTAAACCACGTTTTTCAAGGGATCCTTCAACAGCCCGTTGAAGACACCAGAGAGTACCACATCAATGCCCTATACCTACCACGTCTGACAAGAAACTTCTGCCGCACCCCCCAACAGCTGAACCTTGGAACCACGTCACCATTGAAAATGTCGTTGTTAGACTGATGGAATATGACTTCGACCACTATCAAATCAAATCATAGTCAATCCCAGTCTAGGGAATTCCTGAGCTTACCAACCACCTTGACCCCCCAAACCATGATGTTTATAGGTTGCAACTCAAGTTGTAAGCCATATTTGGGAGGGTCACAACCTACCTATTTTCACGGTTTTTCCGGGCTCACGGCATCTTCTACTGGGATCGGGGACCTGGCTCACGACCCGCGTCCTCAACCTTCTTCTTGGGTGGGCTGTTCGCTAGAGCGATCTGACGCTCGAAGAAGATCTTGACGAAACGCGAGGGCGGCGATGGATCTCCAGGCAATCCCAAGGTGTTGAAGCCGTGACCCATGACCTTTGGGACCTGACAACGGTGCAGCGCAGAGAGGATCCCATGTGGTAAGTTCCAAGGCCCTGGCAGTTACATGGGGATACGCGTGGATAAATTGTTGAATGGGGACTTGGAAATTATAGCAACCAGGCTATACTACTTAATGAATGGGATGGTCCTCCCAGTGGGTTTCCCGAAAACAGCGCCAAATAATGTGTGTTTTTTTTTATGTGGGGATGCCGTGAAACTGCGCAGTTCATTGCAATATTCATGTTTCAAAGAAACCCAAATTGAGGCAAACAAAAAATCGCGCAAAATTGGCTTGCACGGGAAATTCATACTGCATTAATTGACTACAGTAACCCAAACGTGTTGTGAGATGTGAGATATCATTGACTCCAAAATAGAATGATTCTCTTGCTCCTATGTGGTTTTGTCTAAAGATGGATGATGCCCCTGAGTCGGTTGTTCAATATGTTTCTCATCGGCAATCCATTGGTGGATAATTGGAATAGCCACAAAAGAGACTCTCGGAAACATCGACGAGTCACTGACGTTTAGCAGGATCGTTTTTTTCAATCTTGGAACTCTCGTTTTTTCAAAACAAACCGGATTTATTTTAAGAATTGGCCAGAGGGACCAGTAACTAGTAGTCAATGGTGGTTACTTAGTGCTTATCAGCTGGTAGTAGTTACTAAGTGAAAACATGTTTCATTTCGGTGACGTTCGGCCTCATCGATACCGGCCAGATCCCCAGTCTTCATTTGCAAGTCGCTCTGCGAAGGGTCCTGGAAAGGCCGTGAGTCCCGCACGCCGTCATCGGCCCCGAAAAATGGCTGGGTGTTTGGGGGGTTGGAGGGACTAATGTGATCATTTGGGGGGGTTTTGGTGGGTGCTTTGGGGGGATGGTGGGTTTATTTGATGGCTTGTACATGTTTATAGAAACTATCTATGGATAATTTGGGCTTGGTTTATTTTTTTTGGCGACATTACATTTGGAGGTTATTATTCAGGAGACCATGACTCAATATGACTTATAGTATTGAAACCTATCGTGACCTTGGGAACCCCGACTCGAGGAACCCGTACTCAACAGTATAATAAGACCATATGGATGACTTTTCAGGTTGAACCCCCTGTCCTTTGATGTGATGGAGATGTAGGTATTGATGTTCTCAACCTGCCAAGGGTAGAACCTGGCAAGGAGCTGCGGCGAAAATGAAGAATCCGAAATGTTACAGGAGAACGACCACAATGTGACAAACATGGAAAGTCCGATAAGTTCTTGTTTGAAGCTAGAAACCAAATTTCTTATCAGTGAACCAACTCTCATGAAAGGACATCAGGAAGTTTCTAAAGCCCTACAGTCATCTCGGATCAATCAGTTCTGAGAAAGTCTGTTGAGTCCTATCTCCTAACTGTCCATGTGTCCATGAATGATCATGTCTGAGAGATTTTGGTGGATTGGTTCTGATGTGTTGTGCACTGCCAGGAGAGTTATATATGTTATCTGGTTGGTGGTTTCAACCCGTATGAAAAATATGAGTCAACCAACTATTTGTCAATTATTATTAGGGAAAACAAAAAAAAGGTTTGAAACCACCACCACCAGTTGTGCTATGTGACGAGATAGTTCTGATGTTCACCAGGATTGAAGGATCCCTGCGCCCAAAAACACACATGACACTCACGATCCAGCAAGCGACGGGTCGTTGGTCATCACGCCAACGTAGTTGTTATAGATCTTGGGTTGGCCGCGTTCATATTCCAGAACGATCGAGTTGCCCGCAGCATCCGCAATGGACCAGTGCGAGTTTGCAGATTGTCCAGGTACTGGGTTGTAGAGGCCTCAAGTTGGATCAAATTGGTGAAGAGATTGCCAGACTGGAATGATTTTACTTTGTCCAAGTCTTGAAACAGCTCGGAGCAAGAACTTTACATGAAGGTCCATGCAAGGTAAATAACCTCTATATATATTTCCAATGAAAAAAACATGATACAAAGGACAACTCATCGCAAAAGACTCAGCGCGACCCCTACTATGGTCCAAATCAGGCTGCAATACTTGCCGCTGCTGATGGCTGCTTTCACTTCTGCCACCGTTGAGAACGTTGATAGGATCCAGTTGGGTAGCCTGGCGATCCAAATCGTTGTGTACCTTGGCCAAGGCATCGCCCAAGATCGATCCAAAGGGGGAGAGTCAATACCGGGCGCGCCTGAATCAAGCAACCTCAATATCATGGTAAACATTGCACATCAGTGTTGAATGCTTTGACCTTTGGTACTCCCTAGTGCAGATGGAATTCTTTCTGAAAGAGAGATTGAATCAAACACGTGTCACACTCGCTGACCCACCATTAGCATCATTTTGAAAAAACTATCCCCAAACCCACCAACTGCCATGCCCAGGGCGCTCTTTTGACAAGGGATTGCAGTGCTGATACTCCGAACGATACAAGGTCTGTACCGAGATGATGAGGCCCTTCTCATTCATGCCGTCAGCAACGAAAGACTGAGCACTCATGCCCACATAGCCAAACTGACCTCGAAGAGTCACGCCGCTAGGTGTCTCGTCGTTCACAACCAGCGGAGCTTTTCGTGGGACGACGGAGATTTTCCAGTCAAGCACGCCGAAGAATGTTCCTGAGAGCTGATCCAGGACAGCTGCCGTGATATGATACAAGGTGGGGTCCCTACTTATAAGTTGCTTAGTAAGCCATTTGAACATGATTAGATCTACCATGACTATTACTGCTTTGCATAGTTATAAACCAACTTGGCTAACTATGGGCCCCACCTTGTACTGCAGGACGTGTAATAATTATCTCTTTGGCTTCGTCAGACATGCAAAGACTAATCAGCATATGCACCAGCAAGTCCACAACACCAAGCACACGAACCCAAATTCTCAAAGGCCAAAAATGATGAACACTGCAACATGCCACTTGAAGCACTTTCTTTTGGTGGGCCATTTGCGTGTTGTTAATGCCATGCAATAAATCACTAAGAATTGAATTTAATAAGCACTAAATCATCAATGTTTGGATCTTAGATTTGGTGGTTTCTCAAAAAAGGGGTACCCCGAAATCATCCCATATCAACCATATCTACGGCAATAACCCAACATAAACCAACCTTTTCGGGGGTTCCATATTTTGAGGAACCACCATAATATGGTCGGTTTATAATCCCCAGCTTTATCAACCATTATTCATTGGTAAAAACTACCCCCTATTATATCCTATTATTCTTGCTCATTATATCCAGCATTCCCCAGATTCATCAACCATTATTCATAGTCATTAAGCCCTATTAACATGGCATACCATAAGAAACATGGTGGTTATTGAGCTTAATAACCGTAATGGTTGAACAATTAAGCCTCCTAATAACCTACAACTCATTCCCCAGATATGATTTACAGATATTAAGCCCTCTTAACAACCTTAAGAAACCACCATCTGCCTCCATGGCACCAAATTCCATCGTGTGGCCAATGACCTTTGTCCCAAGGCTGGTGTTCACCTCGAAATAGCTGCAGCCATGGCAGATCGCCAGCACCGAAACGAAGACCCAGCGCAGCATGGCGTGATTCAGCGGAGAAAATGGCTGGGATGGCGGGGTTACGTGTCACCATCATCTGCTCAGCATGTCTTTTTTGGGGGGTGCTTAATTAAAACCCAGGGATCTATATGTTTTTTTTTGTTTTTTTTCCGGATCACGTTAATGATGATTCCACATGTATTCACCGACCTTCTTCTTTGTCTGTTTGCTGGATTTTTTCGCATGATGCTGCGCTCGTCTGGCACAAGTATGCACAAGTCAAAGCCAAGGTTGCGACAAAAAATGCAATCGGACGCCAATAAACCCTCAAAGAATCAGCATGGTCTGCCGGAAGAGCTCGGAAAACACTCAATCCGACTCAATCCATTCAATTATCCTACATAATGTTCCCTATTATGCTTGTTGATTTACTTCATTGCCATTCGGAGACGGATACCATAGTTGGTGATGGTGAAATAATGCTTAAATGATAGTTCAATAATGGTTGATGATCGGTATTCAATGATGGTTAAACAATGGTTTTGTTCATTGGTCAATGATGCGATGGTTCATGACACTATATGAAGGTGCCTTTTGTCTGATAAACATTCTATAATCATAGGCGAAGGATAGCAGGGTAAGATAATGCAAATAGTATTTCTATGCAAGATGATCAGCGATTGCTCGGGATGATATGACTCACAACCATGTGAACAAGGGCTGAATAACTTGAATCAACAAATGTAATAATGAAGCATAGTCGGTCACAATCATTGGCTATTATGTACAAACATGATGACAATCCACATGATTGTTGGCTCGATTGTGACCGCTGGTTTATTAAACGTTGACTCTAAAAGAAGCCAATGTGCTTTTTACCATCGTTGGAGACTGCTGGAGAGATCAATCTTCAATCTTGCCAGTATTTTCAATTATCTTGCACTATCATTCATCATCATGGTCAACAAGCCACTTCTTGATCACCACTGATGGTGAAAGTGTTTGAAAATTGTGATCTTCGCCACTATCCAGCAACACACTATTTATCATTTAAAAGCAACTATGGACCACTTTTCACCAGTTGGAGATTCCAGATGCTGAATTCCCGCGTATGATTGACTCTTGTTCCCCAAGCATGGGTCACCACGACTACATAAACACCAATGAACCAGAAATTCATTGTGACCCCGGGAAAAAAATATGAAAAGATGTTGATAATGCTTCTCAGTGCTCGATCCCCGTTTATGAATGGTTCGATGATGATCGATAATGGTTCGGTTAAATGATGCCTTTAATTATGATTGATCATGGTGAAGTGAAAGTTGTGACTAACAATCATGAGCGATGGTTCTGATGGTTCTGAACATGATTGCTGGTTGCTGGTTGATCATCCCATCCCTCGGATGAGGTTGGTTCCTGGTCCCATGGCCGCTTGCTGGTTGCCTCATCCCATCGCTGGTAGCAGCCAGGCACCCAAAGTCCTCGCCCCATCGGTATGCGACGTAATGGGAAGCCTTCGAGGCAGCGACATCAGGGGTCACCGTTGGTTGTGGCCGTGGTACCCCTGAACCAACCGATTTCATGATCGTGCTGAAGCTGTCCTCGGGGTACACCATGGCGACTTGGATAAAACCAACACATGGTTCTGATACTTGGTTAATAACTGGCTCTTGGCAGTCAATGATCATCAGGCTGTTGACATCTGCAAGCGCTGAATCTGTGCGGAATCTCCATGTCATGAGCAACTGATAAGGAAAAAGGAACATCCAAGGACTCCGGCCTTACCTGGCTCCTGATTTCAGTTCCTCTTTGAGCCCCTAGAATTCGAGGAACTCACAGATCAAAAGCAGGGTTTGGGTCACTTTCGATACAACAAACGCTCAAGAAAATCAGGTGAAAAACAACCTATAACCAAAGCTAAGTCCATCTAAGCTCATCTATCATTTCGTTTCACCACTCCGTAGCTCTTCGACTCCCCCTTCACAAAGGTACATGCAGGGATACCCCTGGCTCTTTTGCTTCCTCCTAACCACCAGCCATCATAGCCCATGTATTTACGTCCCACTTGTTGCACTCATCAAAACCTTCACGCCCCTGCCGGTGACCCCTGCCTCAAAGGGCAAGTAGATCCACGAGTTACCATGGCTGGCGTAATCTTCACCTGGCGAGGCCAACGAACGCCGCTGGCACGGGACCCGACGAGCGGAGCCGCGAAAACGGCCCAACGCTACGTGAGCTCGCTCGCCATGATGCTGCCACCAAGTCATGGTGAAGGCCATGGCGCGTGAAAGCTATGGTTTGCTCACCGTTTCTATGGCGTTGCTTGATAGAACCTTTGACCATGGCCAGGGTCAATGGTTGAAAGTTATGGTTGACTTTAAGTATGACTTTGGTGGAAAGTTATGGTTTGAACAATGGTCGATGGTCTAAAACCTTTGACTGGTTGGTGGTTGAAGCACCCCGTCATGAACAATGTGCGCAAATCAACCAACCAGTTGGGAATACTAGAGGGAAACAAATGTTTGAAACCACCAACCAGATTGAGCATGGCTACAATGAAAGCTACTGGGGTCACCTAAAATAAACGGCTCAGTGGTAACAATATACCCTCTTCATAGTAGATATATCCTTGTCACTGTTGGTAGTTGTCCCTGATCATTTCAACCATTCCAACAATGAACCCGGAGAGGCTTTCAGGTCACTTGTATGAATGGTGATGAATGAATTACTGTGATCATAATTGTTGATGCTGATTCTAAGTGAGTCTAAGTCGTGATCAACGATTTATGATCGCAATCCCCAATGATATATAAATTATGATCTTCTAAGTGTATTGATCATAGTCAAAGTAGTATCAACAATCACCGGTTGGTGGTTCCAACCCCTTTGAAAAATATTAGTCAACCAATTGTTAAAGATCACTAGGGGGCCGGCATGGTCTAGTGGAAATGACGTCTTCCCTCAAGCGTCGGACCCGGGGTTCAATCTCCGGGTGCAACACTAGGCGGACAGGCAGTCCGCTACTCCACCCCTACACTTAAGGGGATAAGCGAGGGTACTGCCCGACAAACCTACCAGGGAAAATAAAAAATGTTTGAAAGCACCAAACAGTCATGCTTTATGTTAGTTATGCTTTCATAATCATAATCAAAGTTGATCATAGTCATATAAAAAATAGTATCAACAATCATAAATTTGCTCGGCTTCATGGATTTCCCAGCCGCTAAGGTGGAGTCCACAGCAGCTGTACCAGGATGACGAATCCAGCGAGCAATCCATGGCAGTTGGACGACAGGTGCCCCAGTGTCTCTCACTCACCTGGGGTGGATGACAGGGGTCCTGGGATAGCTCGGCCACCCTATCAGGTGGGTCATAGCCCCTCTAAGTAGCGTACTAACTCTACATAAGATGGATCAGAACAGCTTTCACCATAACTATGGAAGACTCTGACCACCAGTCCCAGCAGCAAATACTACCGTCAAACCCATCGTTTTTCCATGAGAGGTTGTGCATCGTCCGTGCGAGCACTCCTACAAAGACGTGCGTGTCTTGTGTTTGTTAGAAAAAATGCACGGACCACCGAAGCTCAGAAACGGGATTGATCATGAATGATTTCAGAATAGTTATATGGATGGTTGATGGTTCTATAAAGATTAACTAATCACGGTTATGAAGGAATGGCAGCAAATCATGGCAATGCAAGCGGCGACGGTGGGGTTGCCAAGTCACACCTGTTGGGACAGGTAGATTTGGGGCAACGGAACTAGCGGGCTCAGGGATGGAACGGTGTAAGGGGATGGAATTTCCACAATACACACATGTGGCTGTGGGTCAGTTCACCCTGTACCCCTGGTTCCCCCATCATGAGCCATTGTTTGCTCATTATTATTGTTGGTTATCATCCCCCATTGGTTGCTTAATATTGACCCATAGCCACATGTGTCAAATGCGCCGGGTACACCAAGAAATCCACCTACAACCCAGCGTATCTCGGCTCTCTGAGAGACGATGTCTCAGCGCCCGACATAGGGTCCCCATCTCTTCCAATCCTCACTTCCATCCTCGCACCTCGGGTCGTCCAAAGCAAGCGTTGAACGGTAAGACAGCCATTTCCAAGATCCGTGGAATGGTGGTAAATGGAGGTCAACGACACATATCAGGGGATGACTACCAAGCCACCAACCAACATGACAAGAAAAACCCACCATGCACGCAATGCGCATGGCCAAGCTTCGCAGTGAGTCGTCCGTGCTCCGGGGAAAGATTGGGCAGATCCTATGGCGAAACAGCTGGCCGTGTAGGCGGCCCCACTCACCAGGGGCTGGTTCCCAGAAATGGTTGGTCAGTGGTTAACTCATGGTTGATAGTGGGTGTTCAATGGTTAATCATAGGTGATTTAATGTTTGATGATGGTAAATAGTTGGAGATTCATGATTCATTAACAGTTAATTGTAATTCAAAAACATGTAAATCATGGGTGATAAAAGTGAGTAGTGCATCATGCTAATGCCAAAAATGGTGAAAGGGAAAATCGACGTGAGAACCGCCTGTACTTGGTGGTGAAAACAACTGGCTTTCCAGTGGGTCGATTTTCCCATCCACCGGGCCCCGTTGGGTTACTAGCCATGGCTGGAAAATGGCCATGCTGCTGGGGAGAATGTCGGAGCCCCAGCAATGAATCAGGTGGTCAGGGCTAGCATTGTTGTGTAGGGCCGCAGTGAAGGTTTGAGCCGTTCAAAAAGATACGAGTTCATCAATCGACCATCCCAAATTACTATGGAAATCAAACATGTTCCAAAACCACCCGCCAGACTATGCTGAATTGCGGACTAAGATGTTTCGAATTTCACTGGTTTTGGTAGTTCCCATTTCTTCATGACATTTGACTGGCGGTGTTGAAACGACTAACTGCTGTTATCTGCTACTCTTGATCCTCTTGTATCAGCTGAGCGTAATCCTGACACCCAAGAAAGAGCTGGTACGTGATCCCTGCCAATGACTGTATGATGGTTTCTCAAGTCATAGGGGTACCCCAAGTTATCATCCAATACTAATCATCTATATTGACCTAGGTTGGCTAGAAGAACTGGCTACACCATGCGCAAATGGATTGACTTATGTTGACTTCCACCCAAGAACTACCCCAACGGCTGATTTCCCAGTGAACCATGGGTGTCACGCTAGCCACCATCATTGACCATCATTTTATCATCATGAAGCGCTAGTCAAATATATTGACCATCATCTTAACATGTTATCATCATCATTTAGCATGTGTTTGCTCGACTATGCATGATCTAACAATCATTTGACGATCATTCGACCATCATTTGATGATCATGTGCATCATGTGCATCACGATCATCATGTTCATCATGTGACTGTGGGTCAAAACCCCGTACCCCTGGTTCCCTATCATTAACCATTAGTTTCCTGTAGCTTTGTTGGTTATCAACCACCATTATTTGTCGATTAACATTGACCCATAGCCATGTTCACCATCACCATCACCATCATCAACCACGCACCCCCATGGGTCCGTGCCCTGCCTTTGGAGATACGCCGCCCTTAGGCGAGGGATCAAAGGCTGATCGACCTTGAGCAGCAAGTCATAGTTGCTGATTGGTTGAGGATGGTTGAATGATGGTTAAATGATGGTTCAATGATGGTTCAATGATGGGTAAATGATGGTTAAATGATGGTTGAATGATAGTTAAATGATGGTAAAGTAATGGTAAAATGATGGTAAATTGATGGTGAAATGATGGTTAACTGATGGTTACCTGATGGTGAAATGATGGTAAAATGATGGTAAAGTGATGGTAAACAAATGGTGAAATGATGATATAAGGATGGTTAAGTAATGGTAAAATAATCGTAAGCTGGTGGTTAAAAAATGGTAAGCTGATGGTTAACTGATGGTAAAATGCTGGTAAAAGAATGATTCAATTTAAATGATGGTAAAATGATTGGTAAATCTACATGATGGTTAAATGATGCTTACATGGATGTAAAGTGGTGCTTAATTTCAAAAAATGGTAAAATGATAGTTTAATGATGGTAAATTGATGGCTAATTGATGGTAAACTGATGATAAACGGATGGTAAACTGATGGTTAAATGATGGCAAACTGATGGTTAGATGATGGCAAACTGATGGTTAAACGATGGTTAAATGATGGTAAACTGATTGCTACACGATGGTTAAATGATGATTAAATGATGGATGGCAAACTGATGGTTAAATGATGGTTAAATGATGGTATACTGATGGTTAAATGATGGTTGAATAATAGTTAACTGATGGTTAAACGATGGTTAAATGATGGTATACTGATGGTTAAATGATGGTTGAATAATAGTTAACTGATGGTTAAACGATGGTTAAATGATGGTTAAATGATGGTTAAATGATGGTTAAATGATGGTGAATTGATGGTTAACTGATGGTTAAACCATGGTTAAATGATGGTTAGCTGATGGTTAACTAATGGTTAAACCATGGTTAAATGATGGTTAAATGATGGTTAAACAATGAACTAAGAATGGTCAATCTGGAGGTTAATAAGAATGCTTGATAATTCACAGTAAATTCAATGATAGATATGAATGATCAACAACAATGCTCAAGGTAAATGCGGGTCAGTACTGGTTCACTGTGAAAGATTCATCCGGAATGATAGGCTGAGAAGCACCTCTTTCAGGTTCACCCTTGATGATTCACTACATGGTGGAGAATGCCCGAGAGGGATTTGTGTATGCATTACTTGGTCCTTTTGGTGGTTTCTCCAGCCACAGGGGTACCCCAAAGTTAAATTATGGTTGGAGTTTATTGCTATAAATGGTTGACAAAAAGGATGATTTGGGGGGGTCCCCTGTTTTGAGAAACCGCCATTTTTTGCTTCTCAGAACAGTCTGAAAGGTAATGAGAAGGGGAACAGCTAGGGTATGACGGTGCCAGGCTATCACCCTATGATGAATCACAATGCTAAAGGAACACAACTGCTTCCAATCACCATGACCGAAGAAATGAACCATCCGAAATACATCCAATCTCATCAGCTGTCCAGAGCTGTCCCATTTACCTATACCAACTGTTTTTTCACGGCGCCGCACCTGTCAGTCCCAAAAAAAACATGTTTCACATCCACTGAGCATTGTAACCAACCAACCATGATTCAGGCATTGTCCATCCCCCGAGTCCACCATCATTTTTGTAGTTTACAACCCATCTCTTGGAGGGTAAAAACTGGTTCATATCATCCATACCCCCCTAAAGTTCACCCTCATTTTCCCTTGTAACCCATCTTTTGGAATCTAAAAACCTACCTCCTAGCGGCCCAACAGCAGGAGTTCATGGCAAGCACTCGCAGTAGCACCACGAGCTCTGAGGCGCTCCACTGGCTGAACGCCATGGGGAACCGCTTCGCTGAAATTTGGACTCAGGCGACCTGGGATGAACGTGGGCTCCCTGGGGCTAGCAGGGCTGGTCCAGTGGTGACTAGATGGGCTACCATGATGAAATGCTGGGCTTCAATCACTGGGGATTGCTGGCTTAAGACGGACTATAAACTGCTTGGTGTTGGTGAAAGTTTTGGTCATTGTTGCTTGAAAACTGGTGATTTCGAGATAAGATACTTTTTTTGTGAATGTTGGTGGAATCACTGAAATCATGTAACAATTAACCCATTTTCACCCGAATTTACCAACATTTACGAAAAATCAACCCAGATTTTGTTGGTAAATGTTGGCTAAATATTGGTGAATTTGTTAATGTTGGTAATTTCCCATCATTTTCTATGGTCAATTATTGTTTTTTTTGCTGATGACACATGGATGATGCATATGATGCATATGCGTCTGTGATCTCATTGGATACACCGTGACCAGCTGCCAGCTAGACTGCGATCGGAGCTGCCATCCGGCGCTACGACTGGATGTGTCATGTCCAAGGATTGTAGGTGTTCAGTTTCATCCCTGTAAGGGTAACTGATTCAGCCTGCTTGTAAGCCAATACTGGATGTAATCATGTCTGGTTGAGGGAGGAACTAACCATTGGCTAGTTTGGGCTTAGTTCTGCTATCTTGTAGGGTGCAACTAGTCGTGGTTGTATCTGTGTGATAACCCCAGCTGCACATCCAAGGTCGTGGGACTTCCTCCAATTTTTGGGTCCCGTTAACAGGAGCACTCCCCGAACTCTCGCATCACTCGGCAGAGTAAACATCATGTTGTGGTGAAGCTGTAGAGGCCATCTAGCGCAAATCTCTGCAAAAGTTCTTCTGCCACTGGCAAGTTGGAAGGTGCTGAATGATGTGGTGTCAATGCTAACAAATCAAATGCGACGACAAAGAAAAACAGGGGAACCCGAAACAAATGGCTGGTTTGTTGCCACAAATGTGTAATATTGGATGATTTGGGAGTACCCACATATTCTTGAGAAACACCGACATGTATATCTCATATACTCCCAGATCCTGCACTTGCATCCGTGCAAGTACCCACATGCATTAACTGATGTCGACCTTGAAACTGCAATGGAGATCCAGTACCTAATCCAATGTACAGAACAGTCTGCAGCTTGTGTCTACCATTTGGCTGTGGGTCAAAACCCCGTACCCCTGGTTCCCCATCATTCACCATTATTTTCCCTATAGTTTGTTGGTTATTACCCACCATCATTGGTTGCTTAATATTGACCCATAGCCATTTGGTGAACCGGCGGCCGCTCCTGGCACCGCTCCACCTGATCCGTTGATCCACCTGGTTGGTACCTCGCCACCGTTGGATTTCCCGTTCAGAGGCCCGGGCGCCATGGTGGACCTGAACCGGGGGTCAACAGCTGGACGGTTTTGGAAGCCTAGGGGCTAGTAATGGATGGTTAAATAGTTGCTTATAGTGGTTAGATGTGGTCAGTAATGGTTGATAATGCTTGTATGATATGATAGTGGTTCTTACTGGTTCGTAGTGGTTGATGAGGCTCGATGCTCGTTAATGTGTGCTAAAACTGCTTAAAAGCGGTTAATAATGCTTTGAGAATGGTATAACACAGGTTTAGTAATGGTTAATAATGGCTAGTGGTAAAAAAAAATGGGATAATCAACAAGAACAGAAAAAAAGTATGGGTTTGTCCAGAGCCTTGGTGGTACCTACTAAGCATCAATAAGAGTTATTGTAGTTAGGAAACCAACAACAGTCAACCAACAAAACCCAAGAAGCCCAGGCGAACCGTGGTTAAGTATACTGAACCTTATTGACCAGTGATTGTCAGTTAACCAGTCTTCAAACTGGTGTTAACCATCATTGACCATATTATGTTTACCAATAATCAGTAACAATTGTCAGCGCGTTGTTGAGCCATCGTTAACTATCAATATCAACAATGCTTAGGAATGCTCAACCATAAATGGCTGGTAAACAAATGCTTTGGGCAATAACCATTTCAACCGTATTCACAGTTGTCAGAATCACCATCCATTCACCATCTAAACATTAAAACGTACATTGATATCTCACCATAGAGTAAATCACTATTAACACTCATTGATTACTAACCATGCTTAATGATAATATGTCAACATATGTTCATGGTCGCTGATTGATATCTAACCATATACCTAGTCCTGCTTGAATCATCGTTGACCGCAACTAAGCATGTTCAACAACGCCATGTTCCACAAGCGATCCTCAGCAAGGCCTTGGAGCATGGGCGGCGTTCAAGGCCCCGGCGCTGAAGCAAACAGCTGCGAGGTTCGAACTCCAGTGCCATGTCCAGGGAGAACTGGTAACTCCCCATGGATAGTTCGGGCTTAGTTCAGAGGCATAGGCTTCAGCTTCCCAAGTTTGAAGTAGCCATGGGTATAGAGGTTCAGCCACCGGCCATAGGCTTCAGCTTTCCATGGAGAACTCACCATGGAGTCGTAGGCGCTAGTTCAGCTACCTTCTAGGCATCATGCTGAACCAACCCCAGCTGCACATCCAAGTAGAGGGAATCCTTGAACGAGCCATGACCCCCTGATCCAAACGTATCACTGGCTAGGGCTGTTCCCTGGACTTAGCCTAGGATTCACTAGTCAGCAAACATCAAGTCGCTAGGAAAGTTGGGAGATGGAATCATGCACGCACACACACACACACATCTATGCATGAACATAAGTAATATATATAGAGATATACAGGAACAAATAGAATAGATTTACATATATTATGACTCATAGCACCGATATGTAAAGATAGAACATATCAAACATATACATGTGATGTACGAAACAGATCTGATGCCTCAGTGGCTGTGGCTGCTATCAGCTGTTCAGTGCCAACCCTCCGACCAGCAGCCAGTGCAGCACTTGGGACAGCCATTTCGTGACTGATCCGAGTTGTAAAAGGGCTCCCTTCCAGTTACAGAGGTAGGTAACCAGGGAACCCCTGGCATAGATACCTATTGTAAGTTGGCAACTGGAAGGGGGCCTGATGAATTCATGTTCTACTTGGGATGATAAAGTCAAGTAGAGTCATTAATGGCAAATGACTGATTATGGTCGTATAGACCATGTTCACTTGCTTGTCCAAAATGCACACAATACCTGGTAACAATGGTTGACGGCGCTTACCTTCAAATCATATCATAAAGAATGGTGAAACATGTCAATGTGATACTATATGGCTGTGGGTCAAAACCCCGTACCCCTGGTTCCCTATCATTAACCATTAGTTTCCCTATAGTAGTTTGTTGGTTTTCAACCACCATTATTGGTTGATGAATATTGACCCATAGCCATATTGTCAATGATTGAGTATACCCACAACAAGGAGAGACATTATGTTCAAAATAGTCTGCGCTCAGCAGCGCCTCATTGGTGATTTAACGGAATGATACGCCCAGAAAAGCGAACCAGTTGGCTGATGAGCAACTTCAAGGTGGCGATAACATCAACAACCTACCAACTGCAGTGGTCATGTGACGGTGGGACGTGGTAGTCTTGTCAAAATCCCATAAATGGCCAAACTAATTAATTAATCTTTGTTGGGGGATTTTCACCCACCCATTTGCTGGTTTGTCAATATTGACCAATATCGGTACCCGGTGAAACGGTCCTTGGGAAATCAGGAGGAATTTCGGGCGGCACGACGTTGGACCCCACGCAAAAAATGCCACAGATTCACCTGGTCACCAAGCAGTTTACAAGGTGATAAACAGTGATGATTCATCTAGGGGTTTCTCAAAATAGGGGTACCCCCAAATCATCCAACATTAGCCATTTATAGTAACAAACCAGCCATTTTTGCAGCCCTCTATGGCTTGGGTCTTGGGGAACACACGCCCGCTATCCTGCGGAGCCTACACCTTGGACGAGAAATCATTCCTTCCACCAGACCGTGCCAGACCTGCTTGCATCAACTGAGTCCCCCAGTTGAACCTGCCGACCCCCACGATGACCCAACCCAACTGCGCTGACTCTTTTCCGAAGAAACCTGGCATTGCAGCCGCCTCGTTGGGGTTTATATGTGTCTTGCGGTTGTACAGCGCAGCTAGTCGTTCTAGATGTCCGCCATGACCCGAGTTGACACGATGATCTCTCAACACGTGGCGAGTGGTGAAAAAAAATGGTTGCTGATGCATGCATTGAATGCCATTTCGAGGTACCCGGTTGACATGGCTTGGGACGTATCAAACAGCGTGTCCGGCCGTGTTTGATGCGCTGATGCTTTCGCGGCTCCGTCCGTCCAGCGGACGAGGGCCATTGCGACGGGGAAACGGAAAATCGATGGCCAGCGTTGAAGCGCTGCAGGGTTGCGTTGGAGGTGGTGGCCCAAGCGCATGGTTGCTGTTGGTTCATCCCAAACTCATGCGGCTGAGCCTTGATGGTGAAGTGAAACAGCTGATGTGGAGCTCAAAATAGGGGACCCCCAAAATGGATGGTTCATTACAATACATGGTTAATATCATAAAGGATGATTTAGGGGTACCCTATGACATGAGAAACACACATCTGTTTCTCATCTTGAATTGGCTGAGATTGACAATCAATGATGCTACTCTTGTTCATGGATTGATTGGCTTGCTTGGTTGGCTGCTTGGCTTGGTTGGTTGGTGGCTACAATCAATGATGCTACTCTTGTTCACTTGCTTGCCTGCTTGGTTGCTTGGTTTGCTGCCGAGCCCATATCACCTGCGCCGCTCAACGCTGCCTGGAACGTGCTCGGCTCGTGGGACCATGCAGTGAGCAGTGGCTGCTGATACAAAAGCTGCGCTGGGAATCTGCATGGGTACGCCAGGCCCCAGAATCCCCCCAAAAAAATACAACTTAGGAAAACCGAAGAACCATTGATAAACCCAGGCCATTAATCAATGGTTCTCCGGTGTTTTTCTTATTTTGATCAAAGAATACACCCCAGAATCCCCCCTCAAAAATGAGAAAAACACCGGAGAACCATTGATGAACCATGGTCAACAGGGATGTTCATCCCTTTGGCCGATCAGTCTTCCTCAAATGTTCTGGGTTTGTCATGACATGGTGCTTTTCACCAACATCTCTACGTGCTTTGTCTGGCAACTGTGTAGCCACGTATGCTCAACGCAGTGAGCCAAGCGAAGTGCTGCTTTGCCAAGAAGCAAAGCGCGAAAATTCTGCAGCGGCAAGATGATTCAGCTTGGCGGCCGCTGTTCCGCCATTGTTCTTGTGGAATCGATTTCGAGCGCGCACTGGGTGTGAAACATCCTCCTCTAGTCAAGAAAGCTCTGGCTTTGGTGTTCAGTTTCATGCGTGAAGTTCAGGATATTAAGATATAAAAGATACATTGAACATGTAAACTATATTCATATCAAAAAAAAATGCAAAATGTTTACATGGTCACAAAGATATATCTACTTGAGTACTATAAATAAGTACTTAAACAATGCTAAGATCACTAAAAATGCTAAGATATTAAAAAATGTTAAGCTATTCTGATTTTCAGGATCTAATCACCAAACAAATGTTAAGATGTTATAAAGCTATTCTGATAAAAAATGCTAAGATATTAACAAACCAAAAAAAACCAAAAACAAACATTTTTTCATATCTTAGCATTTTTTAATATCATACCTGTTAAAAACCCCTGTAAAAATCCCTTGCTTTTCAGGCATCTGAAAATCTCAAAGTTCGGCGCCCTCAGTTCGACTCAAAGGTCTCAGCTCCTGACAGACCGGAACTGGACAGACACAGCGTTGGGTGACTACCAGTTATCGGAGATGTAACTGATACCTCGGTGGATCATACTACGAAGTTAGGGTAACTACTAGGCTAACTACTAGGCTAACTACTAGGGTAACTGCTAGGGTAACTACTAGGCTAACAACTACAATAGGGTCATTTACTACCAGGTATCGGAGATATAACTGCTACCTCGTTGGATTATACTACTAAGTTAGGGTAACTACTAGGCTAACTACTAGGCTAACTACTAGGCTAACTACTAGGGTAACTACTAGGCTAACTACTAGGGTAACTACTAGGGTAACTACTAGGGTAACTACTAGGGTAACTACTAGGCTAACTACTAGGGTAACTACTAGGGCAACTACTAGGGCAACTACTAGGGCAACTACTAGGGCAACTACTAGGGCAACTACTAGGGCAACTACTAGGGCAACTACTAGGGCAACTACTAGGGCAACTACTAGGCTAACTACTAGGGTAACTACTAGG
>VSDK01020623.1:0-24168 GCA_009767595.1 Symbiodinium kawagutii
TTTGACATGTTAGTAGGGGGGAAAATCAAACAACCTAAGCAAATGACGCTGGACTACTACGGGATTGAAAAAAATGATGATACATACGCGTTATTGAATTAAATATTTCTAATAATTATATATATGAAATTATTAGAATTATTTAGCGGAACGGGTTCAGTGGGAAAGGTCGCAAAAGAGTTCGGGTTTGATTTTCCCCCCTTTGACTTGAAAAATGCTGACATAAATTCTGACATCTTGCACTGGGATTATACGCAGTATCCCGTTGGACACTTTGATTTTATACACGCATCGCCTCCATGCACGGAATACAGTCGCGCTAAAACGGTTGGTGTGCGCAAGATTGACAGCGCGAATGCAATCGTGCAAAGAACGTTGGAAATCATAAAATATTTCCAGCCAAAATACTGGCTAATAGAAAATCCTCAAACTGGATTATTAAAAAATCAATGGTTTATGCAAGAACTACCGTATTACGATTTTGATTATTGTAAGTATGGCTTTAATTACCGAAAACGAACCCGCTTATGGACAAACATCCACAATTGGAAACCCCGCCAATTATGTAAAAAGGATTGTGGTAAAATAGTTAATGGGAAACATGTAGAAACGGCGCAACGGCTACCCAATGGGAAAAAATCAGAATGGGATATCAATCACATAAAGCATACACAAGATGAACTATATAGGATACCAAGTGAGTTAATACGAGAAATATTTAGTGCAACGAGGGTCTCATAGATTTTAGGCACAGTCAATTTGGTGTGCCTAAACTCAACCAATGGGTCTTAGGCACGGATTTTTTGCTTTACCTAAGTTTTAGGTATGGTCAATTTAGTGCACCTAAGTCCCAAAAGTTAGACATAAATATTAGTAAAATCTATTTTATAAACAAATACCATTATAAAATATATTTATTAAAAAAAAACGCTCCCAATCCCAGCTCTCCACACGGGCTCACGACGATTGCACGGCATCTGTTCCTGACAACATCCTGAAAGGTCAAGATACAAAGGGGTAAGGATAGGAATATATAAGCTATATGGGCTAAACATGTTTATATAGTAAATAGATTATTGGGATATAGTGTCCATAAATTATTGGGATATAATGTGCATAGGTTATTGCGATATAGTGTGCATAGATTATTGCGATATAGTGTGCATAGATTATTGGGATATGATGTGCATATATTATTGGGATATGATGTGCATATATTATTGCGTGTTACCCCCATATATATGATTTGGTGGTTTTGCTTATTGTACCGCTTATATAAACCCTTACCCAACTAAAACTATCCATTATCAACCACAAAGATTATAGCCCATCAACCATGAAACCTATGAGATTATGAACCCTTCTTCTCTTCAACCCTTCAAAGTTCTCATTTGTGTTGACTAACCCTTGTCCAATTGCTGTTCACTCTGAACCCCTTCTCCACTTCAGCCCTTCTGAGTTCTCGGTTTCCGCGACTGATGGTCATCAACCTGCGTGGCGGGGTGGATGCGATGGGTTGGGGGTGATGTGAGGGGCAACCATCAAACCACATGCACGACGTGACAGAACACAGTCAAAACTTTTTTGGCAAAGGCGTCGCGAACAGTGCAATGTCGGAATAGCAATGGGTGTCGCCAATCCATCAGGGTGATTTTGGCAAACTATCAGGGTGATTTTGGCAAACTATCAGGGTGATTTTGGCAAACTATCAGGGTGATTTTGGCAAACTATCAGGGTGATTTTGGCAAACTATCAGGGTGATTTTGGCAAACTATCAGGGTGATTTTGGCAAACTATCAGGGTGATTTTGGCAAACTATCAGGGTGATTTTGGCAAACTATCAGGGTGTCACGCCCGAAAATTGTCTGGCGTTTCCCATTGCGGAACTTGTATCTACAAGCGCACTCACAACGAAGGGTCTGGCATAGACACATCAGATGCCCGAGCCTTTGCCACTGCCAAAGCATTGCTGGTCAAAAGCTTCAATCCATCAACTTGCTTGGATGCCGTTCTGCCATGGGTCGTCTCAATCATCTCTTTGACCATCTCTTGGAAATTGTGCATGGCAAATGTCAAGCGCTTCTCTGTCTCAATCATCGCCTTGTATTCTGGCAAGAAATCGCACACTTTTGCCACACGAGATGCATTGGTAGCATGGCTGTCATCGGTGAGCATGTTGAACAACTCTTGTTGTTGCGCAATGGGCATCTCGGCAATGGCTTTCTCAAAGTTGTAGTCGGTGTTGCTTGACACTGACACGCATGCACGAAAGGCATTCTCAAACTTGGACTGGTCAACTTGGACTGTGAGAACCTCATCGTCCACAACCTTCTTTTTGCGGAATGCCGTTTTGCGAACACCTTTGACACCTCCTTTGAGTGAAAGAACCAACTCACACTCCTTCATGTCTTGAATGGTAGCGTGAATGCCTTCATATTCAAAGAGGATGCTTGGTGAACCAATCCACTTCAACTTGAAATCCCCGCCGTCTCCACATTGAAAGCGTGTAAGCTTCTCCAATGCACGATAGACAGATGCAAAGCTCTCGTCGCCATAGTGGTATTTCAAGGTGAATTTGTCCTTACTCAACGAACATTTGATGCTCAAAGTGCCACGGCAAAGCTTGGGCTTGGTGTTCAACTCCATGCCGTCCTTGATTTTGTCAGCTTCGCTCAGGGCATGTAGGAAAACGCCTTGAAACAATTGCTTGTCAATGTCCGTTAAGTCATCAACGGGCTTCTTCACAAGCTCCACCGTTTCAAAGTTCTTGTTGAAGGAATCCACGACCAACTTGTCATCACCAAGCGCCACATCGCCCTTCATCATGATGAGAAAACAGGCTTTTGAAAAAACCAGTGTCTCATTGTCATCTGAAATGAGTTGGCGGAACAACCTTTCTTTCAATTCAAAGATGGTCTCGTGAGGGTCACTGCACTGAATGACAACAGTCGGCTCAATGAATGGGCACTCCACTTGAATCACAAGCCCTTCTTCCCCAAAACGATTGACGAAGATGTTCTCATCCCTCTGCTTCTCTTGCTCGGAACGCAACTCCATCAGGTTCTTCTTGATGATCTCCAATGCCTTGATGCGGTCACCAATCACATCCATCTCAAGACCATGAAATGCCTTCTTCAAAATCTCTTGCAACTCAGCACGGGCTTTTGCCAATTTGGCATCCACATCCGCAATCAGAGTAGCCACATCAAGAGACGAAGAAGACTTAGAACCACCATGACGAGGCATGACGAACAAAGAAGTTCAGGAAGTCACACAGAAACCGGTTGCAGATGCTACAGGCAGTCTTGAGCAATAATTTTACAATTCCAACATGTTATCCCAAGACACCACTTTATTCAATCCAATTCTTTCGTTGAAAGCGCCACCAACTCTTGTCTTCCCCCCCTTCCGCTTCCGCGCCTTCTCTTCACGAGAAGGTTGATGACCACCAAATTCGCTAAGGTTCTGACCTCCGCGGAACGTCAAGCGCAAAGACTATTTACTTAACTACTTGGGGTATCCTATCCTAAATCCTACTTAGTAGCAAGTGTCAGACCCCAGTTCATATATGTCCCCATGACGGATGAAGAAATATATGAATATACAGAGATGAAAGCATATATGATAAGGTGAGGATGAGATGAGATGAGGATGGAATGATATAAAAGCAAAAATGATGTTTTGAAAAATAAATTTATCATAAATAAAAATGATAAAATTATTTTTGAACAACAGCATCAATCAAGAGAAAACTTGAATGGTCATATTTTTTGTTTCCATTTTTTGGTTCAGGGTTTTTTTCTAACTCTTTTGCTTTCCTTCTGTAGTATTTTTGTCTTCCTTGTTCCTTCACTCTTTCGGCAAATTCTGGGTCTTCTTGCTTTCTTCTTTTTTGGTAATAGTTAGTGTAGATTGATATTTGAGCTTTGAGTTCTTCTAATGTTAGGTCTTCAAGACTTTTTGTAACTTTATCATTATCAGCCATAGTTGATTAATATATATAAGTGTTATTTCTTTAAGTGTATATCATTCAGAATTAAAATTAACTTTGAGTAAAATGACTTAAAGAAATGACAACTATAAATATTATATCTACTATTTTATGACTAAAAAATCTATAGAAAGAAATTTGAAAAATTTAAGGAGTTATAGGGATAGAAGAAGGGGAAAGGTTAATACATCAACGCTTGAAAAAATCAATAACGTAATAGAACTTTATCAGGACAGAAAAATTGTTCAAATGGCAACCGCAGAAAATCTATTGAATGGATTAGTGAAAGGAGATGCTAAGGGAAAAAATGCATACGAAAAAGCGGTTGAAAAATATCAGAATGTAGAGCCCATCGGTGAAAGAGAGAATATAAGGATAGCAGTTGATAAAGCAAACGAAGGAAGAAGAAAAGCAACCATAAATAGAAAAGGGAAATTGTATTCGGTAAAGTATATCCTTTTTTCAATTGAAAACCGCACAGGAAACAAACACAGTAGCTTTAATCATAAAAATAGGAGATTTTACCCCCTTACAGTAAATCCAGTAGAGAGAACAGGAAGCGTTAAAAGTCAGAAATGGATTGAAGAAAAGGTAGGAGAAAGAATTATTAGATATGACCCAGATACCAAAAAAGATTTTGCAAAACTAATGACTGTAATGAAAACTGACAAGGAGTTTGAAGAAATGGTTGAGGGTGAATTCTTTTACTACATTGATGCAATTAAAGTCATTAAGGCTGAATTGATTGATGAAAGCATTGAAGATTATGATATTTTCGCTGATGAACTCACTGATGCAAAACACAACGTTAGTATTTTCAACAGATATATTCAAACTGAAGTTAATCCAGACTGTTTAAGGTTCAAAGATGCAATCAAGAAAAAGGGACATGTTAATAATGAGTGTTGGATGAATACACTGTTAGACCATTATTCAGATACATTGTTTAAGCACAAAAGGGGAAGCTTGGCAAGAAACATATGTAGAGAAAAAATTTTGGAATGTATAGGTAAGACTGATGAAGAGTTTAAACAGAGAGGGGCATCAATAAACGAAATGGAAAAGGTATTCAAAGAATTCAAGATTAAAGCCAGACTTTATGACATTGATAGTAATCTGATTTTCAAGCATGACCCCGAAAATTTTAACAGTTGTAGAATTATTACCTTCAATGGTTTAGTTGCAAACAGCCATATCTATACTTTAAATCATGACCTTAAGTCAATCAAAAGAAGAGAGGACGGCGAAGAATACGGTAAGTTAACATTAAGTAATAACTACTACCTAAATGAAAAGAAAGAACCGATGAAATACAAAATGATTAAATCTATTGATGACTTACTGAAGCTAAAAGAAGAAAATGAATACAAACTCATTTTAGAAAACAATGATTTAGACAAGGCACTGTTTGACTTGAAAGAGGCAGGATACACACCACAAGTAAGATATAACGCACACAAGACATCACAAATCATCATGGAATTAACTCATAAGATTACAGAAAAGAAAACTAAAACTGTAAAATATACAATTGAAACACAGTCATTGAATGAGGATAAAATAGATGAAGACATAGCAGTAAATACAATAGAGAAGTATAACAAAGTTAGTGAAGAAATGTTCAAGTTTCACAAGCAACTATTCAATGAAAATTTTAAATCTTATTATAACGAAGATGATGTTAAGATATTGAATGAGTGTAGGACAATAGTTCCTAACGGAAGATTTTACGGAAGAGATACGTTTGATGACATTAGGAAGTGTAGCATTGACAGGAGGAAAGCCTACTCTTATCAAGCCAAAATGATTTCAAAAATCCCAGTGTTTAAAGAATTTGATGTATGGCAACATTATGATTATTCAAAGTGTGACGTTCATAGGAACGGTAATTATACATTGTATTTGGTTAAAGTGTGTCAGGCAAACGTATTTTTTAACAAAAAGTTTAATTTAATTTATGGGAAGCACTTGAAGGAATTGATAAAGAGAGGGGTAGCTATGAAAATCATTGTGTATAAAAAGCCTTCTTTCATTCACAAGGTTAAGTTTAACAAAGCACTTGAAGACCTTTACAAAAGTAAAATTAGTGATAATGAAAATGAAAATAACAAAATCCATAAGACCATTGCAAACATTGCCTTCGGTTTATGGGAGAAGAGTTTTAACAAAAAAACTGTGAGTAGGATATTCAGCAACTTGAAGGAAGCGCTTGCTCATCAGAAAAAATATGATGGTAGAATATATGTATTAGATGAAGTGGAGATAGAGAAATATCAAGAATGGAAAGAAGATAGCGATAGTGAAGATGAGTTAGACGATGAATATGATTATAAAAATGAAAATGGTAAAAGATACAAAGTAATGAAAAAGCCTGAATGGAAAGAAGATAGCGATAGTGAAGATGAGATATGTCATGATTTGTATGATTATAAATGGGAAGATGGCAAAAGATACAAGCGTAAAAAAGAAGCTGAATGGATGTATTACAAAAGTGAGGTGTCAAATAGAACCAGTAAATATTACATTGTAAGCATAAGCGGTCAGAGACAAATGATGAACGGGTTCAGATACATCAAAGAATGGCTTTTGCAAAATCATAATTTTGAAATGTATGATGCATATGAAAAATTGAAAGCAAGAGGCATTGAAGTTTATGCAGTTAAAACCGATGCTTTTCATATTGCATATGAAGACTTGAAGAAGGCAAAAAAAGTTTTGAAGTTTGGTAGTGAGATTGGGGACTGGAGATTTGAAAAGAATGACGTAAAACAAGTAGAGAACATTTATAGTTGGCAAAGTAATGATATTCCTAAATTACCAGTTTATAAAACTGAAAGAATTGAAGTAGAGGATGAATGGGATACCGAAGCCATCGCTAAACAAATCATTGAAAAGAAACAAGTAATGATTAGAGCCAAATATGCGGGTTCGGGAAAGTCTTATATAGGAAAACATTTTGAAAAAATGGGTTATAGAACGTTGTTCGTTGTTCCCCAGAATATGTTAAAGCAAGAATGCGATTGTGAGGCTGTAACGTTAAATACCTTTTTCAGTGTCCCAGTTCATAAAGGAGATAAACTACCATTGTTTGACTATTCGGAGTTTAATGTAATATTTTTTGATGAAATCTATATGGCGAGTCCATACATTTTAAATAGAATTAGGCAATTTGCTATTAACAATCCTAATTTAATTGTAATTGGAGCGGGTGATGTAAAACAACTACCAAGCATAGAACCTTTTACTAACGTTAGGAACGTTGAGCATTATGTGGATGCGTGTATGGATATAATTTTTAAAAATAACATCTTCTTAAAAATCTGTAAGAGAGTAGGCGGTAAAGATACTGAACATGGAGAGAGAAACAGAAGGAAATTAGATGATATTTATAATGATTGGTGGATTAAAGAAATGCCACTGAAAGAATGGATAGACAAGCATTTCAAATATACTGATGACATCATGATTAGTGAGAACAACATTGCATATACAAATTTAAGATGTCAAGCTGTATCAAATGAAATCAGGAAAAAGTTGAATAAACAAGCTAAGTATGAAGTGGATGAAATTTTGATATGTAGATTGTATAGAATGGATGAGTTCGGGAAATTGAATGTAAATATAAGGTGGAAGATTGAAAAGGTAGAAGGTAAGAAGGTAAAAATACGAGACATCAAAGATAAAAAGAATGTTAGAACATACGACGAAGAGATAATAGAAAAGCATTTTAGATACGCTTACTGCGCTACTACTCACAGTAGGCAGGGACAATCAATAGATGGTAATCTTATAATTCATGAATGGAATAAATCATATCTGGTAAGTAGAGAATGGATATATACCTCAATAACCCGTGCAAGAGATATAAACAAAATTTACTTTTACAAAAATGAAAAGGGAGATACAGATATGTTTGAAGGTTTGTTGATGAACTATTTTAAGAATAAAGTTGATGGCTACAAAGCACAAGATAGAAAAGCTCAAAGAGACATAGATGAAGATGAATATGTTGATGAACAATTTTGCTTAAACCTATTCAAGAGTTGTTGCTCAAACTGTGGGGTTCAGTTTAATATTGAAATGAGACAAGGTCGCCTATCAAGCAATTTTACACTGCAACGAGTTGATAACGAAATCCCGCATAGTAAAAACAACTGCATTGGTTACTGTTGCTACTGTAATTCTTCTGCACATTAAAAGGGTTTAAAGGATAAATGGCTATGTAGGGTAGATAGTGGTATGAACAGATATGAGAATGGAAAAATATACAAGATAGTTGATATTGGATACAACAAAATGTATATTGGAAGCACGACCGAAAGCTTAAAAAAAAGATTTGAAAGACACCGAAGCAAATACAAAAGAGAATTTTCACAAGGAAAAGGAGACAATACAAGGGCATACTGGTTATTTGATGAATTCGGAGTTGAAAATTGTAAGATTGAACTCATTGAGAACTACCCATGTAAGAATAGAGAAGAGTTAGAAAGAGAGGAGGGAAAACATATCCAAAAAAATAATTGCATAAACAAAGTCGTAGCAGGTAGAACTGTTCAAGAACGATACAGAGATGAAAATGAATACATTTGTTTTCAACAAAAAATTTACAGAGAACTACATCCAGAAAAAAGACAAGAAGAAGGTAAAAGGAGGTGGGCAAAAGTAAAACATATTTTGCTTGAAAAACACCTATGTGGCTGTGGGATGCATTACACATTTCAACACAAGAAAAGACATGAAAAATGCAAACGTCATCAAGAATGGCTAATGCAACAAGAACAAGAATAAATGATATAATCTGAATTTATTATATCATTTATTTATAATGAGTAGTAAGCAAAAGATAATCAATGATATTTATTATGATAGAGCTGGCTATGGGAGTAAAGCCAATACTTTAAAAGATGCAAGAGAAAAAGATAAGAGTATAACAAAGGAAGATGTTGAAGAATTTTTTAAAAAGAACGTAGAGATTAAGAAAAAACCACGTGGATGGAATAGCTTCGTAGCACCACATAATAATCATACTTATCAGATGGACATCTTTTTTATTTCAAAGGAAGACATTGAAACAACACAAAAATTTAGAGCTGGATTAGTTATGATAGATGTTTTAAGTAAATATGCGGTTGTAATACCAATTAAAAGCAAAACACCACCCGACATTATCGCTGGAACTATGGAAGGAATACAGAAGATGGGGAAGAAAGCGAAAATCATTTACACAGACGATGAACGCGGAATAGCAAGTGCTGACTTTAAAGAATATGTGGATAGTGAAGGAATTGAATTATATAGAACAAGAGGACATCCTGCATTCGCTGAACGTGCTATCAGGACGTTCAAAGATAAATTATTCAAGAGAGTTGAGAATGATGAAAAGAAAGGTAAGGTTAATATTCAATGGACAGATTACATCACAGAAATTATGCTAACATATAACAATAAAGATGTTCATAGCGCTACCGGATTAACACCGAATGAAGCAAGGAAAGAAAAGAATGAATTCAAAGCAAGAATGCGAATATCAATGAATGCAAAGAGAAATAAACTATATCCCGAATTGAATGTTTCCGATAGAGTAAAAATTTTAAGAAAGAAGGCAATTACAGAAAAGGAACGGACGAGTCATTTTTTAAAAGGTGAATATATAGTAGAAGAAATATTTGAAAAATTAAATCAGAAATATTATAGGTTAGGTGAATTCAATAGACCGCTTATGAGACATGAATTGTTAAAAGTATGAATTTAACTTTAAGGAAAAACACTTAAAGACATATTAACTTAGTATAGTATGAATAAAAATATTGAACAGAAAAAATAAATCCATAAGTCTTACAATTATAACTTAATTTTAAGTCTTATGATTTTTTTGAATATTGAAAAATGAATTTTTTGAAATAGAAATTTTTGTAAAAATATAAATTTTAAATTTTTTTTGAAATATAAATTTTTAAAATTTGTAAAAATATAATTTTAAAAATTTTGTAAAAATATAATTTTAAAAATTTGTAAAAATATAAATTTTAAAAATTTTCTGAAATATAAATTTTTAATTTTTGAAAAATGTAAATTTTATGGATGGAAAAAAATGAATGAGAATGATATGACAAAATATAATGTGAGTGGGGGGGACTTTGGTGAACTGGGGTGTGACACTGCCTAGCTGTAAGATAGCGAAAATATATGGCTTTTTTGCAACCCATCCCCATATAGTTAGTATATCCACCCATTGTTGTTGCTTGTTGTCTCGTACGATCAACCATGAACCAACTATAGTCTTAAGAATTCTTATTAGTCATTTCTGAACCACTAATTAATTGACTAATATTAACCAGCCTTCACCAGCATTAGCCAACTACAATTCACCACAAAGGATTGGTTATGAACGCCTACATTATCCACTAGATTCTCCAGGACGAAATACTATGAATCATTACCAGCTAATGCACCATGGTCGATTGAGTGTTAACCAGCCTATTGACCGTGGTTATCATGGCTCATTAACCACTACAAGTTGCTTAGTAAGCCGTTTAATCACAGTGATAATCAGCCAAAGCTAGTAATTGCCCTAGTTGTAAACTGGCTTAGCCAACTTGATCATTAACTGAATGATCAACTGTTATCAACCACTATGTGGCGATTAAGCATTGCTAACCGCTGTTAGTTGTTGGTTGCTTGGTAGCCCTCACCAAGGCCCGGGGTGCACCACCTTGACCCCAGGATAACGATGACTCGGAGCCCACCAGCACGGTGCTCCCGGGCGGGCAAAATCAGCAGTCGTGGGGAGGACCCAGCGATGCGCGACCCGCTGAGGGAGCGATGCGCAGTGGTTGGGTTTGCCACCGTTGGAGTTGATTGGCCACCGGCTGCGTTTTGAACCAGGTTGGTTGGTTGGTTTAACAGTTGAGTTGTTCATTTTGAAATATTTTGAAGCAGGTTGGTTGGTCTGGGTGGCCGCTCAAGCCAAGACGTGTCAGAGCCATTTAGAATTATTGTGCTATGAAATTGAAAGATTGAGACCACTTCTTGAGCCAGTGTGTTTTGTAGAGGCATTTTAGAGGGTAGTTTGAAGATGTTTGAACCATTGTCAGTAGTCATTGGTTTTCGTCAGATTGGGTATATAATGGTGCTGGTATCCTCAATTAGAGAATCCAGGAGCCATATTGACGATCACCCAATTGACAACGGATGTTTCGCAAATGGCGACCTTTCGCTGGTAACACCGCAAGCGTTGGGGTTTCGATTGCAAAGCCCCAACCATCCCCAAGCATTGATCATCACCGAACCAACCAATGATTCAGATGTAGCATGGACACATTCCCCTTGTGTTCCCAGCTGTCCGAAGTTCACCAGGTTGGGACACCATCGGTTGGGACACCGCCTTTTTCCGAGCCCAGCTATGTTCCCTTGCCATTGTTGCTTATATCACAATGCCCGAAGCATTCATGATGCCACGTCACTGTTAGTTTGAATTCTCTGACTCGCACCATTCATACTACAACCATCATTGGTGCTGGTTGGTGCTGGCTGGTGTTGTTGTTGTTGTTGTTGTTGTTGTTGTTGTTGTTGGTGGTGGTGGTGGTGGTGGTGGTGGTGGTGGTGGTGGTGGTGGTGGGGGGGGTGGTGGTGATGGTGATTGTGTTGAGCATCGACCCATTACGACTAATTCCTGTTTGACTTCTCGTTAGCGAAATCAACTGTTTATGTTTATTGATGTTCAACATTTGACTATAACATCTGACGTTTGAGCTTGCTGTTGACTTACCACACATGAAATGTAATGAAATACAACGGACCAGAATCATGATTAGCCATTTTTGTTCCATGGCAACCATGAAGTGGGTGAAACCATCCAACAAAGCAGTTAATGATATGTACGATAATGACTTCACTTACGGTAGAGAATATATGGTAAACTACCAAAAGTATGGTTGCAGAAGATAGTTGACAAGCTAGTCAGCTAGTCCTACCGGGAACCCGGCATCTATCACCATTGGTACCCTAAAACCAACTTGATTCGTTCCTGGCACCCTGTTGCGAGGCCAAGCAGCGTGGTGACTCTGTCGAAGGTCGAGTCTATTCCAGGGAGGAAGCCTTGGTGGATCATCCGACTCATCATTGCCTGGGATAAGAAATTGTGGTTCGTAATGATTCAAAGTGGCTAATGACGATCAGTCATGGTCATTGCTGGTCAATCATTGATTCAATCCTTGGTAAGCAATGATGGTCACCCATGGTTATCAATAGTTGATGGTTGTGTGATGATGGATATTGTTGCTGAATGCCGGTTAAGAACGGTTAACAGTGGTTTACCATGTGCATCCAAGTTGTTTTTTGCACGCGAAAGGGCACCGTTTCGTGGTTGAACCCACCATGTTTCGACAACTATGAATAATTGAACACTAAATTGGATTAATTGAAAATTATTAAACAAGTAAAACCATTGAACATGAGTGGATCACATAGCATCATGGACTTCAAATGCACAGATCAAATCTTGTACCACTGCCATTACCTGCTATCAAGCCAGCGGCCAACTGATCCTTCGTCAGCTTGTGACCACTATAGGTGGTGCATGCCACAGCTGTTGCGACTGCCTGGTAACTTTATATACAAGGTGGGGCCCCAAACGTTAGCGTTAGCCACAGTATATAGGTTGATTTATCGCTAAGGCAACTGCTAGGCTGATTGTGGAGAGAACCATAGTTAAATGATGTTGAATGGGTGTTTCTCAAAATAGGGATACCCCCAAATCATCTGCTTGAGGATTCTGTTTGAGAAACCCCCAAACGGCTTACACACAAACTGATAACTAGGCGGCCACCTTGTCGCCCAACATGGCATGGCTTTCGATTCATGGCCTCTCCTCCGAGTTCTCACAGTCCTGATAGCCTGATAGCGCGCGGCCTCTTCAAGTGCTGGGACGAGATCGCTGACGATATTTACATCAGCACTTCCAGTAAAACCAACGGACCCGTACATGTTGAGATATGTTTTATATGTATATGTCCGTTCATTATTGTATACATTGATATCCCTATAAATTAGGTACATTGGTGTTTTGATATTTAAACACGCAACTGGGTCACTTGAATATGAACCAACCTGCAAAAGATATATTGGCATCTCATTACCTGGGAATAGCAATTGAATATGAACCAACCTGGGTTAAGAAAATCAGGCATTCATTGCCATTCCCAGGTCACGTCGCTGTGTTCGCAATTCTCCCATCTTTCGCGCACGACCAGGTCTCAGGTTTCACCGGCTTCTCGAAACTTCTCAAGGCGCAGCGAAGAACCGGCGCTGCGTTGGGAGGTGGGAGCCCGGAGCTTCGCCTGGAGTACAAAAGGGAAGCTAAGGCCACATGAACTTTTACTGGTGGATGAACGCAGTTGATTCAATAGCGAAATGTGAAAAACCAGAACTGGTTGGTGGTTTGATTTACATTTTTCTTTTTTCCCAGGATTGGACAAATGGTTGTTTGGTTGACTAATACTTTTTGTGAGAGTTAAAACACCAACCAGAGTTTTTTAACATGAGTCTTTATATGATCATTGTTGGTGTGTTATCTTAGTTTTCAAATGTCTATAAACTCGAATACTGAATGCATATAGATGATCCATGTTTTTTGGATTGTTTTCGTTAGTTTCGTTCAGTGAATAGTTATTTATTAGGTCTATTAGATTGAAATATTCATTACCAGCTTGTATTAGTTCTATGCAAACCATTTTTTACCAGGTTTTTTTCTGATTGTTCGGTCCCTTTCCACCAGTTGTTGTCCTTTGCTTGCTGAAGCGTTTCTTAACATACATCCCAGACACACGCCCAAGGTTGAATGAGAACCCAAGGTTGAATGACAAGCGTTGGCTACTCGTAAAGACATGACATTTCTTTACTCTATTGATTTGAAACCAGAACATCTACAAGACACTTTTAGATTTAAAACCGTATCCGTCTTGGATGTACCAGAGACACAGCCAGATATACCGGGAGGAGTCAGGGCCGTCATGTGAGGTTGCAAGCAGCTACCCCTTTGGTTGCCAGATTTCAACATTTGTGCAGATGCACAGATATTTCGTAATATTTGGGATTGGTTGATTGACCGATGTTCTTACAGGCAGCTCTACGGAAGGTAGAGCGCGTGCTGGGCCGGACTCGGCAGCTGAAGTTGAATGATTGACTGACATTCTTGGAATGGCCTTGAACCACCCACCAGGTTCAACCCGAAGAATCAGACCCAACCAACCAATCAGCCAACCAATGATCCCAACCATTCATCCGTCCAACCAGCTTACCAACCAACCAAGCAACCCAAATGTCAAGGGTCTCGCCCCCAGAACCTGGCCCTCCCGGCAAGGCTCACAACTAGTTGGCAGCACGAGGAACTGATTTGTTAGTACATCGTTATTCTCTCCTTCAACACCATGGCCAAAGAGTCCTTGCCATGCTCTTTGCCGGTGCAAAGAGCGGACTTGTTGCGCTTTGCTGTGGCATACTCTTTGTTCAATTGACATGGGCACTCGAGAGCAATGAAGCATTTCTTACGTAAAGCAACAGGGAAGTGTATCTGAGTGGAAAAAAATCTGTCTATGGAATTGGAATATCTTTCAACCGCTCACCATGAATGACTTTGCAATCCACTACGGCTATGAATACAACCATATGGTGATTTCTCAAAATAGCCGACCCCCCCAAATCATCCTTTATAAGCCATTAATCTTAATAAACGAACCATTTACGGGGTACCCCTACTGTGAAACACTGCCATATCGATGTTTCTACTGTTAAAGCTCCTGACTCAGAGGCAAGGCCGGTGGACTCAACTTGGCGCCGGGGCGTCGGATGGAGCCAAGTACGATCAGTTGTCGCGTGAGCAGCATATTAGTTGGTAGTTGTCAGCATTTTCTTCCCTGGTATTTGGGATGGTTGTTTGTATCAATTGATATTTTTTGGCTGGCGAAAGTACCCGGCAACAGCGTATTGATTTGCTCCGTTATTGCAAGCAAATAAACTACAGGATGTAATTTGTTGGCTATTGCAGCCAAGAAACTGCAGCGTTCCAAGCATAAAACAACTTGAGCAATGGGCACACCTGGTTTGAGGGAGATGGCTGATGCCCAAGATCATGAGCTGTCTAAAAAGAAACCATGCAAAGTTGTCGTGTGTTCCATACATCGGTTCCCAACAAAATTACGCGGCCGGCCTGTTTGCACCTGGAGACTCAGCCGCAAGAAGTGCACTTCACAACGGGTCACTGGTCCCTTGGAACATCCGAAGCTTCCGCATGTTTAACTGCCATTGGTCAATCGGAGTGCGGTAGTTTTGGCCAAGCCAACAAAGGCTCGGCCGCGCAGCAAGGGAGAGTGGTGGAGTGACTTCGCAAAAGTGGAGCATCGTTGAGTAGAGCAAACAACTACCTGACTCGCTGGTGCCTCTAGTTCCGAATTGCTTGGGAAGCAATTTAATTCAACACAAAATAGTGATCGATAGTGAACCGGTGATCTAATATATTACAACAGAATTGTTTGTTTCCCTACACCCCTGTCTAGAACTGTCCGTTTCCCGTGTTGCACATCAACTTATACAACACTTGAGGATGCTGCACTTACATCTCTGTTGCAGCAACCATGACCTATACCAAGGTTATAGCTGATACCGACCTGGATAACCGCGATTCGGCCCAGTACTGCTTTCCATGAAAATGATGATACCTGGGACATCTATAGTGCAAGTGATCGATTGAGCATTTTCCTGCCTTTCCCATATATCCCCGAACATAGGCAAGAACCAGATGGATAAAACCATAGTTTAACCAATATTAACCCTAGGGTCTGTATCGATTTATCATGGGTTTCACAACTATCGGGGGTTCACCATGATCGGATTAATAATGGATTCACTCTGAGTATGACAATGACATGGGTTAACCATAGGAACTTATCCATAGGGTCATAGGGTTTCAAAATTTGTGCACTTCCCGAACCTCCCAGCTCTCCTGTGGCGAGCCGCAGTGGTTGCTCTTGAGAGCTGTAGCATGCTGTAGCCATGGCAAGATCGGGCCAAGTGAGTCGTTGATGATGTGAACTTGCGGTTAACAATGGTTGGTGATATTTCAATAGTGGTAAATGACTAAGAGTGAATTGGAATGGTTAGTTGTGTTCAATGGCTTGGGACTGGTTGACAATGGCCAGTCACGATTTATGAATAGATAGTAGTGGGTTTGTAGCATGATGAATTGTGGATCACAATGGTATACTGTACATTGCGGTACATCGTGGCACCACGTGACCCACCTACAGCTTTTCACTCTCTTATGAAGATATTCTCCACATCCTGTGATTGCATGTCTTTCTTGTACATACATATATCTACCCAGCATATTTACATTCTTACATATGTGCTTGTTTATCTATATACACAGGTGTGTTTATGAATAGCGGGGATGTAATCCCAGGTGTTTGTTGATCAGTGGTCGTGGGCCAACAATCACCAACCAAACACGAACATATTTTTGGCTTACCACATACAGCTGACTGGCTTCATATTCCAATGATTTCTTACTCAGCAGAACTAGTGGGCGATCCAGCTGTGATCAACAAACACCCGGGTGTACTGTACATTCCCGCTATTCATAAACCTGACAGGTTCATATTCCAATGATACCAGCTGTTACTACACTACCCAGTGGCCCAATTTCACCAGCTCTGCTGGTGATCAACCCATGGTTGATGTCCAGCTAGCTAGATCTCCTATGATCCGCCTGTCGGCCTCAGGTGTTGGCGGAACCAACACATACGGTTGATGGCATTTGCTGGATATAAGATGATATATGTTGTTTAATCACTGCAATAAGCCATTGAAGTATAGCCACATCTATCATAACTGGTAGTTACCCTAGTTATAGCTTGACTTAGCTAGTAGTCACCCTAGTTAGAAGCCAAGTTGACCATAGTTACCCATATAACTTGGGGCCCCGCACTGAACATTCCTGAAGCAACCACTGCCGCGCTTCTCGAGCTCAGCGCTTTGGAAAAAATGTGACCCCAAATCCATCCCCATGACTCCGTTGAGCACGCGACGCTCGTTTGCAACCCCAACATCCCCTGAAGCCAAACGAGTGGGTACATCATGGAACATCTCCCGAAGGGTACATCCACTTGGGTGTTTCTCAAGCCAGTTTGGGGTACCTCTAGTTATCATCAAAGTCATCAATCATTATTAGCAATGAACCAAGTATAGCGTTGGAGGTTCCCCCCATGAAAATAGTAAACTAGCCTACAAGCCGGAAGAAATCCGATGTGTCTGCCTAGTCGGATATTTTTCGTATTCTCCAGGCTAGGTGATGCAGTTGTGGGAAGATGGTTGGAGACAAGCCGACCAACGTTGTTTGGTCAATATTTTGGGATGGGTTAAAACTACCAAACAGATAAGGATCAAATGTAATGAGGATCAGTGCCCCCTAGAAGAAGGTGATTGCATATAAATCATTTGCAGGGTGATGATTGCTGCAACAATACTGAATAGCCAGCCTTTTGACCATTGCAGGTATTGTACACTGTACACATTGTTTCAAAGCAATGATGATCAATGATAATCATTAAGATGATAATAAACTATGATAATCAACTATGATAATCATTAAGATGATAAAGTTTCTTCATGATAATCAACTATGATTGCTGACCATGAAGAAATTACCGTCAGCAACATGAGCAATCAGCCAGAAGAGCTGATGAATGATGATAGTTGAGAGTAGTGC
Source organism: Symbiodinium kawagutii (assembly GCA_009767595.1). NCBI lineage: Eukaryota > Dinophyceae > Suessiales > Symbiodiniaceae > Symbiodinium > Symbiodinium kawagutii. The sequence goes on from VSDK01020623.1 coordinate 17,754, forward strand.
TTTGCCACACATCTGGTTGGGGTCACGCAGTTGGTCGTTCAAGTGCCAACGGTCGGTGTTGGCGTTACGAGCCACAACGTTTCGGCATGGTCAAAAGCATTGAGAGCTGATGTCCTTTCAAAAGTGGTTGACGATTTCTGCCAACGATTTATGGACTAGACTGTACACTTTGTGGATGATTGGTGATTGATGATTTATGCATGATTGGTTCAACAACATCAGGATCCATCGCTTTTGACCATGGCATGTGTCCTGCAACATCGTAGCTTGCGCTGCAAAGAAAAGGTTCCGTCCCCTACCCTGCAGGGGTGGCTGATCAGATCACTGAACCGCAAATCGCAATCCGTAGAATGATCGAAGTAGTGACTAAGCAGAATAGATAGCGGTAAATCAATACTGGTGAATAATAGTGGTGAATAATTGTGAAAAAAACCAGCAGTAAGCGTTAATAGTGGCGAAAATGTGTTAATCATATATAGTGGATAAAAGCCAGCAACAATCCGCAAACAAGTACTGGTTACGACCAATATGATTCAGTAACTAGCAAATCGCTAGTGTTTCACATCCCAACAGCTGGACTTTTGTGGTCATTCATGGGATATTCACCTCACAGGGTCTGGACCCACAGTCATTTATGCATAGAAATGGTTCATCAGTTTATGGACAGAAATGGTTCATTTATGGGGATTTGACAAATGTTCATCATTGTTTTTTGTTCATCAGTTTTGAACATTTGTCAAATCCCATTGGATGGTTATCCAACTGGTTATCATTGAGGTTCCATTATCATCCAACCAGGGGGATTGGCTTTATCCCTTGACAATAGCTCTGCAGAATGATGGAGGTCAGTTAGAGATTGGCAGTTAGTGGCAACCAGTCACCATTCGGTCAAGCCATAGCCTTATGATTTCTGGTGGAAGGTGGTTGGTGGTTGGTGGTTTGATGGCCCTTGTATGATTTTCAGATGGTTGGTGGTTGGTTGCTTGGTGGACTCATATTTTTCAGACACGTTCAAACCGCCAACCAGTGACAATGTTGGCGTTGTAGTATGTTGTAGTGATACAACCCTGAGCACTTCTGAGTCTTTCAGGCTTTGTGTCAATGAAGATCACGCCGTTGACCATGAACGAAGGTATAATCTTCAAATCTATCCCTGGGAGCCGCTGCAAGAGGATGTGTCGAGGATACCACCATGGCTACATTTGCCCATCACCATGCGGCAAACCGTTAGCACTCCGCTTATGGATGCGGAGCCAGCTCATGATTTGTGAGCGACAAAAGTATCGTTAATTAGCGCATTGTTCCTGCAATCATTGGTTTTACAAAGGAGTGAAAATCCCCAAGACCGAGTAGGTCCGACCGAAAAGCGAGTCGTCCCCAAATGATGGTTACCCAAAGAAGTAATTTCGTCCGCTGCTCAAATGGCTATTCCCCACCTTTCTGGTTGGTGCAGGTTTCTGTGCACAATACGACGTGGCACACCATGGTACACCCACCAAATTTGTCTCCCTTCGGGTGCTCGGAGATGCCCTCACCACCAGACATGGTGTATCAAATTCTCCAGTGAGGGACTTTCATGCGGAACGTGGAGAAGCCAGCAGGAGAACCGCCAAATGTGCAGCTGTTTGAAATCTCGAAGATTTTACACCAAAAAACTAGCCAACTCTTCAACTCATAAAAACTTGGAAGAGATTTTCTTTGCCAAAGCTCAAGCTTTGCGCTGGCCAAGCACATGATGTATCTGAGGCATTTGGGACGTGAGCCATGAACAGTGCCAGTGCTGTCCAGGCAAAATCATTCAGAACAGCAACACTTGCTTGTTGTCATGTTGAAGACATTTAGAAGTTTCTCCACTTTCTACTAATCATGTATGGTTAGTTAGTAACCTAAGTGGTTTGGTTAGGTTCACTACCATGGTTAGTGAATCATTTTATGGAAGCCGGTGCGAAACGTGGCATGTTGTGAAGTCACGCTTCCTTGCGCCATGGTCCCAAAGTGGATCTCGCGCTGGCCAGGCGGGTGGTGAAGAGTGAGAAGCCTCCATTTTCAAGCACACGATCAGTGGATCTATCAGTTGATTTACCAGCGAAGTTATATGCTTTTTATATGACTTAGTATTTGCCTGTTATATGATTTACCACCATATGATTTAACATGATAGCAAATTCATTGAACTCCAGTTGATCTACCACATGTTTAGCATTCGGGCATATTTTAATCCGCCACGCAAAAATACAAAAAAACTAATGATCACCAATTATATAGACTCCATATGTCAGTACATTCAGAGTCAGATCCACCACAAATCAGATCATAATATGATTCTTAGATTTTGGTTCCCTCTCTCCATTTATCTACATACAAATATTATTGTTATCCATATAGTAGTATTACTCATGATGTATATACTTACATATGTGTAAGCCTTGATTTCAACGGGCATGTGGGTTACCAGCGCAAAAGGTATTATTTTGAATGGTGAAGCATGTACATCGTGCATGGAAACCCACACAAATACACATACTAGCTGACTTCCATACATAAGTACATATGTGCATGCATGATAGTTGTATTGTACATGCACACATGCATGCATGCATGCATGCATGCATGCATGCATGCATGCATGCATACATACATACATACATACATACATACATACATACATACATACATACATACATGCATCCATACATACATACATACATGCATCCATCCATACATACATACATACATACATACATACATACATACATACTTACATACATACATACATACATACATACATACATACATACGCACACATACATACATACATACATACATACATACATACATACATACATACATACATACATACATACATACATACATACATACATACATACACACACATACATGAACGCATCAAAATCTTGGTGGTGGTTCTTTGGTGGTTGGGTGGTGGTTGACTATGAGGGATAAGAACCAACAAAAGTAGGGAATGCTATGGTTGATGGTGATCATGATGATTAGCGATTGTTATATAATAGTTTACAGCCGCTAACAATGATCATTTTAGGGCTAATTAGGAACACAACTGTAGAACCAACAAGATCAATGAATGGATTCATGAATGAATAACTTGCATGAATGGATGGACGAATGAATAACAAATGGATGAATGAATGAACAAAGGAACGAACAGGATGAATGAAAGAATGAAATGAAAGGAAAGGAAAGGAAAGGAAATGAAATCAAAGGAAAGGAAAGGAAATGAAATGAAATTGAAATGAATTAATGAATGAATATATGAATGAATGCATGCATGCATGCATGCATGGATGGATGGATGGATGGATGGATGATCTCACTCTCACTTGGCCACCGGACTCATGAAAGCCACCATGTCTGAGGGGAACCTTCCCGGCCAGAGGCCTGCTGCCCTTTTTGATCGCAGGAGCAACGCGGCGGTGGGCCCGGTGTGACCGGGTTGGGCACAGGCGAAGCAGCCTCAGCTGTTGGTTGCCTGGCTGATTGCCATGGCTGGATGTTTCTTCGAATTTGAAGCTGCGAAGACTCTCTGGCAGTCCCTAATCTGCTTGCGCTAAAAATCACCATATGTTTATATATGTTTTATAGGTAAAGCAGCTATGGATGGTGGATTTTCTACTTCAGGGAGTGTGTTTGTAAGTAAGGCAGCATAAGGCAGCTATAAACAAACGCGGGAGTTTCCATGACAATAACAAACACGTCTCAGCAATGATGGATTTTCCATGCCTTTGAATATCACCTGGGGTCACGGTTCCCCGAGAAAATCCGATGAAGACTTCGCCGATGAGTTTCCAGGAGCTACTGCCAGCTTTGGACATGGCACTCTTCCCAGCTCCCCCAGCGTCAGCTACGACGTGGTGCAACGGTGCCCGTGGAAGCAGCCCAAGGGTCGGTGGATTAAGCTGTGGAGCAGAGGTATCATGAGGTATCCAGGGTTCACATTTATAGGTGTTATAGATATATATATATAGATTCATGTATTATTTATAGGTGTTATAGATTCATATCGATCATATATTATATGATATTATATGTCATCAATATACATGAGTTACATGAGTAGAATTGATATGGTTTGAAAGGAGTTACTTTAGGTGTATAAGTTTGGTATACTGTTTGGTGAAACTTGGGTCAAGAGGCTTGGTTTGATGCCTATCAAGATGGATCAAGCATCAAACTTTTTGCTAACCGGTCACTATTTTTCAACAAAGGCGATTGATCGAACTAACCACGAACTTCGAACGAGGCGATCGACTTGCAACAGATAAATTTGTTCACTGTAATGCAGCAATCTGGATTGTGCGTAGGGGTTTACCCATAAACCATTTAGCCAACAAGGAAACTTTCATTGGTTAATAGGTTAAGCCGTTATTTTTTCCCGTATCTTGCAGGTAGTCAAGGCTAACGTGTCATGGTGAGGCCTGCTTGGGTACTAATATATGTGGTAGATATTGCATTACTAAGATAGAACCATTACTGCACATAGGTAAACCACATATCTCAGTACACTACTTATGTACTGCCATGGAAGTGGTGTTGCTGATGTGTAAACGTTAGCGAACGAGCAACTGCTGACACTGCTCAGAGGCAGTGGTCAACACCTGTATGAAGTGGCGATGGGTCACCGCTCAGCAGTAGCCTACGGAGAGGCATTGTCGATGTGGCTATGGGTCAACATGAACCAAAAAGGTGGGTGAGCATCCCAACAGCTGGGCCAATTTGTTCGTGTCTCGCGTGCGGTGAACCAGGGCTCAAGGGTTTTGACCCATAACCGTATTGCGTTCGCCATGGCTTAGGGTCAATCATGGGGCATATTCGTCACAAACCAACAAACAATAGTGGATGATCGACCTTGACGGATTAGTTTGTGGCAATGGTCAAACGAATCGCGAGTTGTTGTAGGAAATCATCGCCTGTAATCAGCAACAATTGATTCATGCACTGCCACCTGGTTAATGATGGATAACTTGGCGCATGAGCTTGTTTGACAACCAACATGAACAGACTAATACTGATGGTCAATAGAGTTTTGGTGTCCTAATTGATGATTGGGCAGGGTAATCAATGATGGTACTTGCTACCAATGCTTCATGATGGGTTAACATCACTACCAATGGTAAATGATGGCTTGACATCATGATCAACCATGCTTGATGCTGCCAAAAATGCTGGTTTTTGTGATGGTTCAGGGCCCTTTGCCGTGGCAGAAGCTTTTCCGGGGAGCCGCCACGGCCCGCCACGGCCCGCCACGGCTGAGAGGTACCCACATTCCAAGGATTGCTTCACCGAGGGCCTGTCCCTGAACGGCAGCGATGCCGAGGCCCGGATGATTCCATGGCGGGTTTCTCAACTGACTGGGCTCCCCCAGTTGTCACCCAATATCAAGCATTGATAGTGATGAATAGATGGTGATGCATCGACAACTGGGGTCATATATCTATGTAACCCATATAGTGATGAATCATTAGAGAGAAATATATGCATCCATTTATAGAAAATCAAGCAACCATGTGTGGGGGTTCCTTCTTTTGAGAAACACACATATGCATCATTGGATGGGTGTATACATGGGGTCGTACGTTTCGATGGTGATGGCTTCACACATGGTCATTAGGATGGTTCATGGTTGATCGGGAAATTCTCATCAATGATGACCAGATAATAGCTTTACAGCTAGTCATGATGATATATTGTGTATATCATGGTTTGGAATGACTTAATCATATTGGACAGGGCCCCCCTTTTTTCTCACATTGCATCCTTTTTTTCTCACAGCGCCCCTTTTTTTCCACAGTGGAAACCCTTCATTCTCACATTGCTCTATTCTGACATTGCCCGCCTTTTTTCTCACATTGCATCCTTGTTTTCCACCCCTCTTTTTTAACAGTGCTTCTTGTGCAGGCATGTTTTTTCCACATTGCAACCCTCTATTCTAACAGTGGAACCCTCTTTTCTAACATTGGATGCACCTCAACCCCGCTTTTCTCACATTGCCCAATCTCCCGCATGGGAGGGTGGACGGTGGACGGACAGTTTTTCGGGCACTTGCGCCCAGTCGGTCTTCAGTCCTCGGCTTAAGTCATCCATTTTGGGCCCTTGCGCCCTCTCTATTGGGGCCTTGTGCCCTGTTTATTGGGCCCTTGAAAATGGGCCCTTGCGCCCAGTCAGTCTTCAGTCCTTCCTCTCAATTCCTTGATTTTGGGCTCTTGCGCCCTGTTTTTGGGCCCGTGCGCCCTTAGATTGTGTTGTGCTCCGCCCTGTTTTAAATTCAAGCATCCTCGTACGCATTGCGTGCAGTGATTTGTCATGACTCGAACGTAGTCCGTCGGGTCTGCATTGCGTGCAGTATTCAGTGGTGAGCCGATCGTAGCCTGTAGAACGT
>VSDK01020623.1:28255-64740 GCA_009767595.1 Symbiodinium kawagutii
CCAAGAATCACTACCTTCAACAAGCCCGTCGTTGGCGGCCCAGTGCCAATAGCCAAGCTACTATTAAAAGCTAGTACTGTAGTAGCAGACTACTAGTAGAGTAGTAGTACAGTAGTAGTAGACTGGTAGTAGACTAGTAGACTAGTACTAGTAGACGAGACGTAGACTAGTAGTAGACTAGCAGTATAGCAGTAGACCGCCGCACCACCGCCCCAGCATCAAAACACCACCACAGCTACTGCTATTACTAAAGCACCACTGCATGAAAAGAATACACGAGTGCCACAGCCTCGGAACAAAACACCACAATCCCGACGACACCACTAAAGCACTTAACACAACACCACAAGAACCCCACCACAACACCACCAGAACACTAGCGCCACTAACAAAAAAGCAACCTTCAATAACCGGGTTGTCGTTGGTTTGGTGGCTGGGTGCCTTGCTTGATTACTCCCTTGTTTTGTTGCCTTACTGTTTGTTGTTAAAGAACACTAGTTCGTATAAAATGCCAGGACGACATGACATGAATCAACACCAAATGATACTAAATGACCCTAATGAATTACGAATGGTCCTTTGTCATCCCCAATAAACATAATTCACGCCAATCAGCACCAAACGGCAACAGTTGGCAGTCAATGGCCCGAATTCGCACTCAGCAGCAGTAGTTGTTATTCAGTCACACTTAAGGGGCATTTAACCAAAAACATTGATACTAATGAGTCATGACACTACACAAGCATATATAGTTGACAATGAATTACAATAATTAACACTTAATGAAAGTAATTGCTATAAATGGGCCAGGAGTCAGAAAAAACGAGGTAGGGGGTCAAAAAAAGAAGGTGGGGGGGTCAAGAAAACAAGGTGCGGGGTCAGAAAAACAGGGTGCCCTTTGTCTTGGTGCGTTTTGTGTTGGTAGGTATTGATTCGCTGTGTTTTGTCTTGGTACTTTTTATTGTCGTACATTTTGCTTTGCCGAATAAAGAAGCAATGGCCAATGTTAGAAAAACAGGGCTCAGACGCCCAATGTCAGAAAAACAGGGCTCCCAAGACCCAATCTTAGAAAAGCAGGATCCAATGTTAGAAAAGCAGGATCCACTGTCAATTAAAAGGGCCGCTGCCAGAAAAAAAGGTTCCAATGTTGAAAAAAAGGGGTTCCCTATTGGACAGGAATAGGCGAAGATGCGAGCAATCAGGATGCTGCTTCATTGTGACAATAGTGGCTTCCAGTAAAAAAAACGTTGCCTGACAACCCAACCATCATGAAGAGCGAGTAGGAATAGGTATTATGGTGGTTCGATTCATTATGGTCAATGGTTGTCAGGAGTGTACATAACCAACCACTATATTAGCATAGTACAGTTGCCTCATTTTGGTCAATGGTCACCACAACATCAACAGCAACCTCAGGAAGCAACCACAGGATAACATACCAAACAAGAGCCTTTGCCTGGGAGTCTGGGATGGTCCAAAGCCACTGTGCCCCTTGTCGCGACTTGTCGCTTTGATCAACCACTACCGCAGGAGTTGCAGACACCAACTCTTTGAGATTGTGAACTCCAGCCCCATCAATTGCGAACCATGAGGCAATCTCCATGCGCACAATTTGCTTGAGGAAAACACAGAGAGGTTGCACAGATTCTCCTTGTGATCATGAGCTCAGAAAGAGACCATGGGCATTCCAATCTGGTAAAGTGTTTGGTGGCTCTACACGCAAGGGTCCTGCCTTTGCAGTGTCATTTTCTACACCACTTGGACATTGAGTGCAAATCCGCCTGTGTGAAACGTTCATTTTGCACAGAACCGAAGGCTCATTTAAGGATCGAATTCCTGTTCGACCCGCGTGATACTTTTATTTGTCGCGTCGGTGTGATAGAGTATTTGCTTTTTCCAAACAGGTTGTCAGCATGTTGCCAGTGAGTCACTTTCGGTCGGAATCTGTGGGTGTATGGTGCATGGTAGATGTGGTTGTGAGACACGGTTCGTCCATCAAGTTCTTAATCGGCCACATTCGAGATGATTGGTTGAATGCAGGTTGGTGTAAAATAAGGAACCCTCACGGAGCATGAATTGTAGAGAAGTTGTGCTGAATTTGTCCTTCAGTGGGATTGCTTTTGGTTGTACCATCTCATTCTGGTTTAATGATTCTATTTTATTGCTGTTCAGTCACTGGCCATTCATTTTGATTTATCTCTTTGTAAGGGATATCGTTTGCTTTGATAGGACGAAAAGCTGATCCCTTCTTCTTTGATGCCGCAGCTGCTGGTGGTTTTGATGTCAACGGCTGCCACGCAAGGTGTTTGAGTCTTGTGGCTTGACGGGCAAGTCTTTTGTGAAGTGCTGGACTCAGCGGGACAGGTGCATGAAATCCAGCCCGAACGAAAAAACAAGATGCATTCTATCTTACCATGGTTTGCTTGGGGCTGGATAGGATAGAATGCTAAACCATGGTAAACTTGCTGAATCTGCACCATTCTCATTCCTGAGGCTCCGTTGCATCCTTTCAGTTTTGGACATTTCCATTCAATGTTTTGTATGAACCAGAAAGAAATTTAAAGAAATGTAGCCGTAACAACTGCATGGATGGTTAAGTTGTGCACAACTCTTGATTAGTTCATGGTTAATTTAGAATCCCCAAATATCCAGAAAGAGATAATCAATAAGTCCTTGTAAGCATTGATAACCATTGCTTGACCATCTCTTGTTTGATTATCAGTGGTTTTATATTGTTTCTCATATTATTGATATTGGTATATATTTAGGATGATTTTTCTCGCTTCAACATGATCAACCACGTCTTTTTGATCCCGGATCCTTATACTGCTGACATGGTTACTCACCCGAGTCCAAGTCCTAGCTTCGCCACTAGCAGCTCCTTCAGCGCGAGGCGTTACGAGCTGCGGAGTGGAAACATCAAACAAACCGCCGGGGGCCGCATCATTGGGACAGCGGGGGTTTGGTTGTTGGTTTGATGCGGTTTTCCCATGTATTAGCAAATGGTTGGTTGGTTCACAGACATTTTTCATAAGGGTTGAGACCAACAACCAATGTTGAGACCAACCAGTGTTGATCTGTTGATGTTGGATCAATCATGGTTGGATATTGCTGGGAAGCGAACGGTGTCCAGTGTCATTCCCGGCGCTACAAGGGTGTGTTTTCTATTTTCAATAGTGAGAGATGTAAATAGCTTACCTATTACTATCGATCATTGTTGACCCTTTGGTAGATAGTCACGCGCAGGCAACGGGGTACTTTGCAATAGTTAGTCAATGCAATAACTTCTGACAGGGTCTCATGATAGGTGACAAACATTGACTAATGATTGGTTGGTGCATAGCAGGCTCTCCCCGGTTTGTGGTTATTGTCATGGTTTTGTTTTATGAGCCCAGCCGTAAACCATCACAAACCACACAGGTTGACGACCCACCGGTGGAACCAGTCCAGATGTGTGAAACTTCTTCATTTGACCGAGTGAGGCAATCTTAGATGTGATGTATCAGTACGTGTGGTGTTGAAACATGAATCAGCTGTTTAGAAGATATTGAAATTGATGAACAAGGCCTGTTGGTTTGTTGGTTCCACTTAGTTTGAGTGGCTTTAGATGGATCAACCATCATTCACCATCATCACCCCTTCTCATGCTTGTGTAATCAACCAGTATAGCGGGGTATGTCCCATTCGGTATATCATGGTATACCATCATTGCACCACCATAAAGTCTATTACTATCGTGATCATCATTCACCTTGATTAACCTTGCTCAAAAATCATCACCGTTGCTAACCATCATTTAGCAGTCATCCTTCATCATTGTCTAGCCGTCTAGCCATCACTCATCATCATCACTCATCATCATCATCATCATCATCATCATCATCATCATCATCATCATCATCATCATCATCATCATCATCATCCATCACTTACTATAATTTAACCATCATTTGATCATCATTTCACCATCATTTGATCATCACTGACCGTCATTGAAGCACAGGTGCACCGCAGTTTAACCATAGTTTACCCATCACTATCCATGGTGGAAGCATCGTTTAACCATCGCCCAAGCATCATCTCAGTCATCATTTCAGTGCCCCATGGGATCCCAGGTGCCCCTGGAACGGCGCTACTTCGGAGAAGGCACCGTGCTCTTTGGCAGTTCCCTACTGGTGCGGAGACCCGGAGACCATGGGAGGACCCCAAGGCCCACGAGTCAGCAGACTGCAGCAGCTTAAGCAGCAGAAGTTGTTGTAAGTTCAGGAGTGAATTTGTTGTTGTTGTTGTTGTTGTTGTTGTTGTTGTTGTTGTTGCTGTTGCTGTTGCTGTTGCTGTTGTTGTTGTTGTTGTTGTTGTTGTTGCTGTTGCTGTTGTTGTTGTTTCTGCTGCCGCAAAGAATTCCAATAATAATACAATTATTGTTGCTGCCTCCAAGGATTGCAACAGGCATCAAAAAATGCAATTGTTCAACCACACCTCTTCTTGTGGCAAAGCAGATTGTCCACCGTCAACAGCACTTGGTGCAACAAACAGGTCGATCCCAAAGCATTTCATGTCCCGCTGCTGTGCAGAACCTGCAGGTCTTGACCTACCAGCACAGAGAGGACTCCCCGATCGATTTCTTCGGGTGGCGGTCAGCGTTCGTACGGCGTACATCAGGTTCCTCCATGCCTTGTGCTGGTCAACAATTGGCTAGTGATTATTACCTACGGTATTTGGTATCATTGCACAATCACTAATAGCTAGCAAGAGCCATCAATCACTATCTATGTCCAGCAACAATCAATAATGACCATCAAAAATTCAGCTTGGTATCTTTGTTTCATGGGCGGGAGTAGCACCCATTTGAAGCTTTCAACCTGTTCGCACATGCCCCGTGATGAGTTTCCATGTCGTGCTCGATCAGTATCAATCTTGTAGGATGACAAACGTACAACATCTTATAACCATAGCTTATCATGATGACATCATTCCAGATCATTATAGTCACTATGATGATACTTGATCATTGATTCATGGATCAATTGAGTCACCAGTGTTTGTTTCTTTGGGTCTTATTTTGGACCTTTTGGTACAGTGTCGGAGTAATACCCAAGGAAACCAAGGGTCCAGAGGAGAAACGGCTCAGAAAGCAGCAGCAAGCTGTTCTGTTCGCACATTCCTAAGACGATATTTGAATTTGGTGATTTGCCAGAGCGCCTTGAGATCAGCCAACACAACTGGGCAGCTAAGAAATCCAATCTGGTTCACAGGTACTGGCTTTATGTATGCAGCATGTACCTGAAATGTCTTTTTTAATTGCTGTATCCAAGCACGCAGTCAGTTCATCAATCAACCAGATCAAGTCAGCTAGTAAGTCGGACGCTTGCATGCAGCTGCTAGCCGTAGCTACGAGTAGTTTAAGCCCGAAGCCGCCAGAAGGTCAGTTCCCCTCGAGGTTAAATGGCTAGTTGGTGATTTCAAGCATGTGTTTGTTTTCCGCAATAACTCTGAGATGGTTGGTTGACAAGCGTGTTTTTTCCAGAGAGGCTGAAAGCATCAACCAGCAGTTGGTTCTCATCCCTTGCTGCCTATCATTACATAGTCGTAGTAAGTAGGAAGTGTTTTCAACCATTATAAACCGATATTTATGACCATCCAATGAGTTGACGAAAAACTCTACAGTCATATCATGATATCAATGATATCCTTTTTGTTCCAACGTATTTATTGCAACTATTGGAACATTATCAACTCCAACAAGCAAAGGGGGAACCACCCAACCCTTAAGCAAGTGAACCAGCTGAGCCGGTGAGTTCTCCTGCATCCAAGCCCACCATCGCAAGCCTTCCGCTGGCAGATGCTGGAGCTTGACTCCACGAGCTTCAAAACGCTACGCAGCCATCCTTTCCCGTGCCCGGGAACGGATGGGAAAGGCTGAGCCATGCTGAAAAATGGCAGTTAATGATGGGTAATGTATAATGTTGCATACTAATGATGGTTGACAAGTAGCAATCATAAGGTTAATAGTAGGGGATTCTAACAACTATTGGTAGAGAGCAACGAGGGCCTGGCCATCAGGAACCATCAGTCATCATGAAAGAGGATGAAAGAGGTTCAAACCGTTTCAGGCCAGCGTCAATTGTCCTTGCCGTCATTTCTTGTAAGTGAGTTGTTTGATCGCCACAAACCCTGATGAATGAGTCCGCCATCATATGTCACAAACCACCAGCCATCAATAGACAGCACGAACCGCGGTTAACCATCGCGATTGACCAGCATTAAGCAGCATTAGTTGCAGCCAAGCGTCATGCACTCTCATTCAACACCATGAACGTTCACGAGCTTTCAGTCACGCACAATTGACCCACCATGAACTAATGATGGTTCAAGAATTAACCATTGGCTGAGCAAAAATTTACCACTGGGATGCTGCAATTGAGCGTCGGTTTGTTGTTATGTTTTATTGGCTCTCAGGCTCAGTTTTTTGGAAATTTGAGGAAGCTCCAGTTCTGTTTGCGAGAAATTGAATGTGATCCAAATGCATGTCGAATCAAACGAACCTAAACATAAAGTCACAAGGAACGGTTGTACCAATTCTTTATTCTAGTGCCATGGCGGTCCCTTCCGAGACACTGGAGCCACTGGAGCATATGTTTGGCACTGGTGATGACACTGGCCTTGATCCGTCCATCAAGGATCTGGAGGTTGAGAAGGCATATGCTGAGTTGTTGTCTCGTAGTGGTGGACCGCATCAGTTGAAACAGTGGTTCACGGAAGCGGGTTTCCTTTTGAACTTTCCACTACAGAAGAACAACGCTGCTGAAGAGACGGTGGTGGAGAGGGAGAAGTTTCTGACTTTGTCCCAGCGATTCAAGGAGATTGGTTTGAGTCGTAGCTACGAGCACAAGGACATTGAGGCGAACCTGGAGAAATGGGAGTGCTGCATATGTTTGCTGAAGTACCAGGAGCGCTGGGGTAACCATTACTGGCGCAACAAGTGGGCTAAGCAATCTCGCAGCACGGTTCTGTTTGTAAATCCAGAAGATCAGTCTGATGTCCGTTGCCTTTCTTACAAGCTGGAGCGCGGTGCAGAGGTGAGCACACGTCGGCACGTGGAGGAGGGCATTGGGGAGACACAGGATCTGAAGAACGGCCGCGTTTCAATCTTTGATGATGATACGATTCGGACTTGTGATACGCTGGCGAAGAGTGGTGCAATCTCCGGTCATCTCAGTTCCAAAGGTGATGGATCCTACTTCGGTGTGACGCTTGCGCGTGGACTCAAGGGGCAGATTTGGGATGCTGTCACTGATGGCTTCGGTTCTGATTGGGTTAAGCTGTGGAAGGAGAAGGGCCAGGAGTTCGGTGCTCTTCATGGCATTGATGATCTTGTTATGGTTCCAGCCACCCAGGGTGGTGTCATGATGGGAGACCATATGCAGGGCTACATGGCGACAGCTCTCCTTGTAGGTAATCATCAGGCTACTCGTGAGCAGTTGAGTGCATGCAATTCTCCAGTAGCTGCAATGGAAAAGTACGGCGGGTGGATCTTTGATCAGCTTTCCAAGATTGCAAAGGAGCAGGTGCCCCAGGTGAGTTGCAAAGTCGTCTCCTTCGAGTGCATGTGCCAAAATCGCCGAGGTCTCTTCGGCGACCGTGAACACACAGAGTTGGCTTGTCGATACGAACGTGACCGCTGCATTCTACTGGGGCTCAGCGACTGCGAGTCCAAGCACTACACTCCGCACTCGGCCTTCGAGACTCATGGCTTTGAGGAACCGATTTCTTGGGACATCACACATTCGGATCAGATCAACAAACTCATCGACGAATTGGATGCTCTAGTGTGGGGTTCCACTTCTGAGGCTGAATTCTTAGCGATGTACCCTCCGGCCAACTTTGACAAGATCGGTGCTGATCCTATCATTGACTATGAGGGATTTGTTTTCTTGGAAAGGAAGGCTCTTCCAGATGGTACCTTGTACATGTACCGCAAGATCAAGGGTTTGGCATATTACAACTCGCACAAATTGCACAAGGAGAACATCCCTTACCTTTTGCAATTGGGTAAGAAGGCCGGTCACATCTTTCCTTTAGCTCAGCGCGTTCTGGACCTTTTGTCCCCAGGAGTTTTCGAAGAGAAGATGAAGCGGGTCATGACTAAGATCGTGAATTTGCTGGATTTCTCTGTTCCTGCGAACGCTTTGCTCGATCAAATCCGTGCGGGTTATGCAGCAGCTCTGGCCTCTGGAAGGAAAAAGACGCCTAAGGACCCCCTGGCTGGTTTTCATGAACGTTCGCTAGACACTCAGTGCAAGATTGTCATCAACTCTCACTTTGGGAACTTTGCTCGAGAGGTAGCTGAGATATTCCAGGCTGAATTCGTGAGTGTAGACATCCAGAGCGATGCTTTGATCTCTGACCTCAAAAGCATGGTGATGGCCCTGAAGCCCTGGATCCCCCCTGGTGCCGAGGGTTCTTTCACCGATGACATATCAACGGACCACGCGCTGTTCCAGCCTTTGGTGTTGGCATGTCTGGGACAGAGCGTTGCCCGCTAAAGGAAATGCAACTGGAAAAGAAAATTGAAACGAATCTGAAAGGAACCCGAAAGGAATCCGAAAGCAATGTTAGGTTGAAGCTTTGCAAATAATTGCAGTTCAAGCATTTGGGTGATGCTGCTCTTAGGAAGCAACGACTGGTTGTCATGCTCTCTTTTTACCCACTAATGCAACCCTGTTTCACTGTACAGTCTGGTATGCTGTGGGATTTCATGTACAGTGTGCAGAACATGTTTGGAGCTCGACACTTCTTGCATCCTCACGTGCATTCGATCCCTGTTGAAATTGCTGTGGGTGTCCATTGTTGATGTTTGGTGAAGCATATCAGTTGCAATTCTTTCGAACTACAGATCAGTTGCCATTGCAGAGTTGGCAAAATCCGCCTGGGAGTGTTGGCTTGGCATTTGCATGTTCATAGATTTTGAAAATCTCGAGGATAGTAGTCTGTACCCTGTGGTAGCTCAAAATCACCAGTTTTAATAGGAAGAAACTAGCTATAAATGGCTGTGGGTCAAAACCCCGTACCCCTGATTCCCGATCATCAACCATTGTTTTCCCTATAGGTTGTTGGTGATTATCCCCCATTAATTGGTTGGGTAATATTGACCCAAAGCCAAATAATGAGTTTATTTTCCATTGCCAGGTCAGTTCATCAGAGTCTAATGCCCACCGGTGTGGAATTCTTTCAGCTCTACTTACCTATCCCAAACGGGTACCCCTCGGAGTGTGGTTGCTGATTAGGTACGGAGAAGGCCCGATGCAATCATGGCGCGATGCTGTCGTTCCGCTGAAGTCAGACAGGTATAGGTCCTGACAAAGATGGAATGACATGGTGTTGCTTATTGTCAGTTTCTTGCTTCCATAAGTAATTGATGTGTAATTCACAATAAGCAACAGGAGTTCCTTCCACATGCTAGCTGAAATAACCTGATAATCATGGTCAATTACCAGTTAATTTCCATGACCAGTCCAAAGAGTCCCATAGACTTAGTGTGTTACTTTCTTTGCTCAGTTGCTTGCGGTTCGTTTAGTTGGCCAAGTGCTTCGTTGGGAAAGCCAATGGGTCAGTCAGTCAGCTGGTGATTTATTCAGGTCAGACTTGTTTTGTGAGTTTGGCAGTTACCTCTTCATTCTGGGACTTTGTAGTCCGTGCATGTCCGTGCCACTACTTACTTTGTGAGTCAGTTGGTTGCTGAGAAACTTGTGTATTGTTTGTGTACTGTTTGTTGATTGTTTGTTTTTGAAGACTCTGACAGAGACCTGTCTTGGAAGACAAAGCTGCGCATTTAGCTTGGTTGAGGGTGCAAACAGAAACAGAAACATTTCTCTTCATTGATATTGGATTTGTCTCTATATGTGAACGTACAGATATCAAATACACTTGTTGATTTATAACAGTTCTTTCAATATAGACACATTGATGCAGTATATTCAGTAGTTATATATATATATATATATATATGGTACCCCCCCCAAAAAAAAAACCTATGTTTCTGTCATTTTTGCTGGTATTTGCGATGTTTCGTGCTTATTTTTGGAGGCCTTTTTTGACCTTGGTTTTTTGGGCTTCTGGGGTTTTTCTTTGTATTTAGGGCATTTGCATTCAGAAAGAATGCATTGAGAAAGAATGCATTCAGAATGATTTTTCCCTGTACTTAGGGCATTTACATTCACAAAGAATGCATTCAGAATGCATTCTTCCCCAAAACCAAGATCCAAGATCCAAGATTCCCAGAAGACTCCTGACCAAAATCTTGGATTCAGGACTTGCCAGAATACACTTTCCAATCCAAGATTTTGGTCAGGAGTCTTCTGGGAATCTTGGATCTTGGATCTTGGTTTTGGGGAATAATGCATTCTGAATGCATTCTGAATGCATTCTTTGTGATTCAAATGCCCTAAGTACAGGGAAAAATCAAATTCTGAAACCTGAACCCTAAAGCCTAAATGATTTTCCTGTTGTGTAAATAATTTAGGCATAATTAAACAAAGCATATATGTATGGTAAAGGTAGGGCATAAATTAATAGAGCACTAGTAAATACACCATCTATTTGAATTTACCCTATGTGACTATTTCTATTCCAGATTCAAGCATGTCTCATTTAGTCATGCTCTATTCAGTTTTGCCTTGCCTGCTCATGATCAAACATATTGTATTCAATTTTGCCTAATGCCTCACATGTGCTCTATTTTATTTTCTCATAGTTGCTATTACTATTTGATTTTACTATATTCAATCTTGCATTGGATCATGATTTTTGTCTCCAAGTGGGATATTGAATGATAGTATATTCAATTATGCTCTAGTATGGCACCATGAAGCCATAACTAAATAGGCCCAAAGTATTGTAAATAAGGTACATGTAAGGAATAACTGCACAAAGCAAGACCAAAAACAGGCCATAAGGCATAATTACATGGGAAATTAGCAACTAGACCACAGTCAGGCAATAATGCCATAGGGCATTACTAGCAAGGCCAAATGTAGGACAGCATCTTTAAAGAGGCCATAAGTCAACAGAGCACAATAAAGTAGGGCAACATTAAGTAGACTATAGTTGAATAGGCCGTAATTAATCTATTGAACAGGGCACAAGTAAATAACACACAATTAGGACACAACGCATAAATATGAAATCATCAAATAATCCCCATAAAGACTATAATGAAATAAGATATTCTTGACAGGTCAAATACAGCGCAATCTATTGAACTGAAATTTGTTTTTTTATTGTCTTCCAGTATGGCACCACCAAACTATGATTAAAAAGGTTTTTATGAATACAAATGGGGTAAATATAAGGCATAATTAGATAAAGCATATTTAAAGATAGGTCATTATTTATCAAACTCTGATTATTGAGAAATAATCAAACAGGGCACGAGCAGGCTATAATGTGATAAGGCATAGTCAAATAGGTTAAATATGGGGCTGCAAATTTGAATAGACCATGAATGAATAGACAACAATTAAATAGAACAGAATTGAGTAGGCCATAATTAAACAAGCCAAATTCAAACAGATTAAATAGGCCACACTCAAATAATACACAAAGATAGCACTATGGAATGACACAAATTTATCTAATATGCACATATGAACTTATGAATAGTTAGACCCCATAAAGTAACACCAGGACTCAGAAACATAGGTTTTGGGGGGGGGGCTAGCATATATATATACATGATTCTGCTACGGTACTACATAAAGACATTCTAGTAGTATCTCTAGTGTACTCAAGTATACATGTAAAGAAAGATATAGTTTATGCATTGTGTGTTTGTTTCTCGCTCGTCATGGCCTCGGGTACGGGCTTGATACCCTGCAGGCTTTTACAGAGGCTGCGCAGCCTGTGACTGGTGAGCACATGGGGGATGATCTTCCTCAATATGTTGTGGCGAACCGAGCCATGATCAGCGGACACATGAATGTCACCATGATTAGCTAAGAATTGAAGCTAGGCGTATCACTTATGAACAAGGTTTTTGTTAAAGCAATTGCCACTTATGAACCTTATATAACCTTATGATTCTGTAGCCACATATGATTCACTTATGAACCAGTACAGATACCAGGATTGTTTGTCCAACAGCAAGCTGCTACCCTTGGCTGCGCCAGGATGGGGCTTGACCACTGATGGTTGTGACCTTCTTGCCACGACCGGTGCGGAGTCTCGGAGCTGGGAACAGCCCTCAAGGCATGGGGAGATGGTGGTAGAGGATGGTTCAACTAAAGTGGTTGACTGATTCAACTAAGGTGGTTGACCGGTTAAACCAAGGTGGCTGACTGGTTCAACTAAGGAGGTTGACTGATCATCATCGTAACATGGTAGTGAAAGTAGTTGTTAAACAGCAGTTGAATGATGAAGTTAAACTATGAGCCAGTTGGGACTAGTGACATATGTGAATACATTGCATTACGTTGCCAATATTTTGAGCATTGGCTAGTCTTAATACGTGGTCAATGATGGTGAACATGTGTTTAAACTAGTATTACGAATGTTTGAATTTACGGCTAGCAACTCTTTAGGACGGATAATCAATTGATGGTAACACCCACAATCATGGCCAATGGTGGTGTATAGTGGAAATTTGTGGAGAATGGACAGGAATGGTTAATGATGGCTGATTCTAGCTTTCCAAGTTGCTCTACCAGTGAGACATTCGTAGTTCCACGGTCACGACCAACTTACCAGCACAGATGTACTTCCAAAGAAGGCTGGAAGGATGCTGCCATAGATTTTGAGGTTCATCATGGGGGTCCAATGTTCTCAGGCCATGGTTAGCCATGGGTAATGGGGGGTCACATGACCCAAAGCCCGATGCCTTGGAGTCAAGAAGACGTCTCCAGGCGCTTCGCGAACTTACTCTGTCCAATGACTGTGGTTGAGAGATCCCCCTGCTAACGGTCGCTTAGAAACTCATGTTATTCATCATGAACCACCGGTAAGTGGCAAACACAAAGAATCAGCCAACCATGGATCAAGAGCCAAGCATCCCGTACGCACACAGCTTGCTTATAACAACCGCTAAGAAAATCACCGGCTTTTCACCGGTTGTTCTGCGATAATGACCACCAACAGCTTCATAGGGAACAATCATCCAATCCACTTCTCAGGATTCTGGGGAACTTCTCAACTAGTGACAGGTGAGAACTGAACTTCACATACTTCACCAGCCGTGACAACCAGCGATCCACCAGCGATCAGCACCCGTCCCAGGTTCTGAGTACATCTTCCGACTGCGTCGAGATCCGACGCCTGGCGAAGCATCGCCAGCCAGCCTGGGACAGCCCTTCAACGTGCGGTCACGGAGAAGGTGAAGTTGTTGAGGTTTTGACATGTTATGACTGGGGGGACTAGCAGATATGTGTTGTTTTTGAGTTTTTGCATATAAGTGTGTAGTTGAATGGCTTATCAAGCAACATATGACTAGGGTATGTATACATGTATCTACCAGTAGATATAAGTTGAATGGAACCTAACCAGCTTGTTAGGTCAGTTCCCAGAGCCGGTTGATGGCAATATCTGCGTTGAACACCCTAAATATAAAAAGATCAATGTGCAAAGTAGCGGCAGTTGATCCATCACGGATCCTTTGGTGGTGGTTGGTCGGTTGGAAGCATTCACACTGTTGTTTTGTGGCCTCGCCAAGCCCGATCTTGTGGAGTACCCGAACCTTAGAGGATGGTCATCAGCAAAAGATTTGAGAGTTTCTACCACTGCGAAATCACCCGTTTTGAATAATGAACCATCCATTTTGGGGGTCCCCTATTTTGAGAAACGCTCAAATATCAATGTCAACTATCATCAACTACAACAATCTAGAGATGATCTGAGATCTGGATTAATCTAGCATAATCTATACAATCCAGGCGCATCCCCTATCACAAACTATGGTTAACCATTTTTAGCACTAGCCGTTCTTGTCACTGGTCATGAGATAAATCAATTCAACCTCAATGCCTTGCAACATTGATGTCCCGGTGGTGCCATTCCAATCACTGGACCATACCTAAGGACTGGTACATTTGAATTGGTGAACAAGGTGAAAGCAGATGCCTCAGTGGTCAGTGGGCACCCCACAGAGGTTATAATAGATGTTCGAAGTGAAGGTGTAAGGGCTACAGATTGCAGATTCATGTCCGATTCATGAGACGCCAGTCATTTAGACCCTCTTTTGGATGTTCACAGCGTGGCATAAGTTTGCATGTCTGAGTGTCGTGGTGTTAAAGGCAAAAGAAGAACCCACGCTCTATGCCATCCATGTTTTTTCTGGGGGGGAGTCGATCTTTGGCTCTGTTTTGTGACAGAAAGATACAAAGATATGGGCTTCAGTGTTCCACAGGATCAACCTTCGAAAGTTGAATTGTACCAGCAACATGTGGCAGCCATGGCTTCCAACACGTCAGAAATCCCATGACAGGATGGCGATCCCATGAACTTCCCTTCCAGCCGCCCACCACGGACCACAGTTGGTTGTCTGGCAAGTTCTGGTTCTCCCCAGGACCTCAAACAGATGTGAGCCTTGTTTTGCACGGGATGCCAAAATTTCACTGGCTGGGGATTCTAAGCATTTTTTATTTTCCCCACTATTTAGGGATAGTTGGTTGGTTGACTAATATGTTTCATAGGGATTGAAAACCACCAACCAGTTCATGTTTTTCTTGGATCGTTGTTGCCTACCCCGTGGCTCCACCACACCGGCTTCACCGTTGCCCTGCAGCTGGCGAGCCGTTTTTTTCGGCTCAAGGTGCGAATGACAGCCTCAGACTGAAGATGCCAATGATATGATTATAACTATAACGAATGATGCTTGATTATCCATCATCTAGCCTTCATTAATTACCTAGAACAAACAAATCATGACGATTTGTACGGTATTTTGGATGTTTGTGGGGGTCATCGTCATTTTCCCCAGTGGTGGAGACAGCGATCAGGAGGTCGGAAACTGAGCAGTCGAAAAATGGCACGATGCTACCCTCAGGTAATCAAACACCGGTCATGGAACACATTTTTTTAGCGGAGAATGCTCTAATGGTAGATCCAGTTCTCTATGAATCACAATTTCTTTCAGTATAACTAGCTTGCGATTTACTGTCAAATGCACAGCACTGAGACACCTTGTTGGAGCTTGCTCATGCTTGCCCTTCCTGACCCCGTTTGGGTTGCATATCTCGGTTTGTGGGATGGGGCTGCCCCCACATACCCTCATTAGAGAATCCATATCACTCATATCACTGTCACCGATACGTACACGCACAACCTTTGTGGGAACATGTTTGTTCCAGGATAGTTTGTCCAACCTCTGTGCCAAATCAGCTATGGCCGGTCATTGGCTCAGAGGAAAGGACGTGGCCAAGTCTGATTCAGATTCCTTGGATCGCTCACTCTCACGGTCAAGCTGACAAATGAATTGCTGCTCTCAGACATATATTTCTTGCAAACTGGAGATGATCGGAATCGATACACAACCTCTAATTAAAGGCTAAACAGTCAGCATCGGAGCCAAAGCAGCCACAGGAACGTTTGGATCGATGTGCTTTTTAGAAATTGTTTTACCAAATCTTTATGATGTAGTCTATCCAGATGTCCAGATACATTCATCTCTACAAGTACCATGTCTTTTAGATGTATCTTAACTTATAGATGTAATCCATCCCTGATCATTTTATCCATTTATCCCCAATCTATGCCTATCCATAGTTTCCAAACACTTATATCTAGATATTCATTTTTACCCATATCTTCTAGACGTAAATCTCATACGTGATATCTTATGAACATAAACACTATATCTATCTATATCTCATAGATACTATTTACTAATAGACCTCATTAAGGTACACTCATAGATGATTTATTTACTAATGGATACTATATAGATACTATTTACAATGTTTTTGTTGATGTTAAATCTCACGTAAATTCATTTAAGATGATACTAATAGTAAAGAATTTAGCTATACAAATATGAACTCATTCAAATCTATCAACAATAGTCCCAATACTATTTACTATAAGGACTAATAGATACTAAGTAACAGATTCAAATCCCATGTTTTTTCTCCCTTCCAATCGGTCCTTCAGATCCCATTGCCGAGGCTACCAGGCGGCGGATGCCTCAGGCCGCTTCCGAGCGCAACCTCGACTCGGGCCCAGGGAAGAGGCGGCTGTGGAGAGGTGGACGTGTGTCAGGGGATCATAGATATGACACGAAATGATATGATATGTATATGTAGCAATGTGTGTGTATGTAGATAGATAGATAGATATAGAATTATGTAGATAGATAGGTTTAAGTATGTTTATATATCTATGTATATAAGTGTGTGTGTGTGTAGATCTACGTAGATTACTATATTCAATATATCTTCAGTGTAGACAAAAAGATATCTTTTTCTAGATAGTTTTCTCGATATGTTGAAGTAGAAAGATTGATCTATATCTATGGATATGTTTACATGTCACATAGATATCTGTAGGTCTGGTTCACAACAAATGGCAAGTTAATGGCTTCTATTCTACCACAGTACTCATGGCCGCCGATCATTCTCACTCTTCACCAGTTCTACACCAATGATTAAGGGAAGAATGACGATGGTTAATCCCAATAGTCTTGAACCTTAGTCATGATGAACCTTCCTCATTAACCATCATTAGCCAGCAATGAAACAGCAGTTACTCGTTTGAAGCCCTCATGAAGTAACTGATAATCATCAGCCATCAGCTGTGATTATCACTTACCATCATTAACCATCATTGAGCCATCATAAAGCGATCACTAAGCCATCATAAAGCCATAGTTAACAATCATCAAGCCATCATTACCCATCATTATACAACCATGATCAACCACTATCAACAATAGCTTTCAACCCTCATTAAGCATCCTGAATCACTATTAATTAGCCATCAAACTCATCAAGCCATCATTAACCCTTGCCAAGCCAACGGTTCATCATCAACCACCAGCGCCATCCATGGCCATCCTCACCGCTTGCCGCGCAAGCGCGCAAGGCCAGTCCCCCCGCTGGCGAGCGCGGTGTCTTTGGTGATGCCTTCGACTTCGATGAGCTCGATGCGGAGCGCCTGCAGTGTGGTTGGGTGGCATGGTTTCTTTGTGATTTGGCTCTGGGTCAATCTTAACCATAGCTGCCTAATAGATTTATGGGATATATGATATAAGTGCTGTTTATGGTGCGTGTATGGATATAGTAGGCAGATACCCTTCATATGGATATAGTAGGGTATAACAACCAACAATAGCAGGGTATATAACAGCTGTTTATGGCAGGTTGGGTCAAGCAGTTGACCATCAATTTCATGGGAGATAATAACCAACAGTTTTATAGGAAGGACAATGGTTAATGATGGTACACAACAGGGTATGGGGTGAACTGGCGCACAGCCATTAATGATGATAAACATGCTGGTTACACTCCAGCAAACTAACCAGCACGTAGAAAATCCAACATTTATGGCTAGCTGGTTTACGGATGAGAATATGGTGATTCTTAGCGCAACTAGGTTAGTTTACCAGCAGGCAATGATGAATTGTGAACCTATTGCCAAGCTTAAAAGAATGTCAATCCCTGTTAATCGCTGTTCATGAACAGCCAAATCACCGTTTAGTAACTTAATGATCATCATCAATCACATGATTGACCACTATGAATCACCACTACTAACGACTATTGACCACCATTCTCACATTTTCAATGATGACCACTATGAATCACCTCGGGGCAGTGATAATAATAACTACAAATGGTAATAGCTATACTCATACTAATCATAACCACTACGATACTACTAGTATTAGTGGATTATAGTATATCATATCCACTGTGATACTATGTTGATACTAGTATTTTTACCACTAATACTATTAATAATGGCTACTACTACATTGATATTATTGATACTAGTGGTAATAGTATTGTGTTATAATCATATTATATACTAGTGTTGGTTGTTAACAGCTAGCCTCCAATTGGCTAAACATGGTATATTATAGCCACTATTTGATATTATAATGGACCTATTAATGGTAATGGCTATTCATCACTATTTGATATGTTTTATAACAACTATGGTTAATCACTATTAGTCACTATCTGGTTGGAGGTGGTCCATCACTATTAATCACTAGTGATTATAACTTATAACCACTACTATTATAACCACTATTGGTTAAATGTTACCACTATTCATCAATGCTATGACTCGTTACCACCAATTATGTTATATCACGGCTACTACTAGCCATTGACCATGGCTACTATGATAGTACTATATCTTGGCAGTAGCTATCAGAGTATCATAGCTATCATAATTATCATAGTATCATAGCCAATTTCCACTAAATATCATTACCCACTATGATAGTTAATGATTACTATGATAGTTAATGGCTATACTATTAGCCATTGATCATGACTACTAGTATGATAGTACTATATCATGGCTATTTCCACTAAAAAGCCCTGGTTAGTTAGGCCGTCAGTTAGGACCACCTCCAACCCTTGGGGTCCGCTACACCAGGACCCCAGCGAGCGCAAGCCCGGCAGCGCCCTGGCCCAGCGGCTCTGGGCGGCCGAGACCAAGGTGGGGGACGGGCGGAACGCCGGAAGGGCGCGACGGGTGACGGGTGGCCCGGGTCGGTGGGTCAGGGGGTTGATGGTTCGTTGGTTAGTTGGTTAGTTGGTGGTTGATTATGTTTTGTTTCGTTGAATGATGGTGGTTTCAGATTGGTGATGGTTGAATGGCACGTGCTGTTTTTGATGGTGATTTTAGATGGGTGATTAAGAATTCGATTAAGGGTGAATGGCCCATTGATTGCTAATAGTTTGGTGATGGATTCTTATTGTGAACGGCAACCACCTATGATCAGCCAAAGCCATAGTCATGGCTAAGTTGTTTAACGAGGATAATTCATCAATGGCATGTCAAAAGCAAACTGAGGATCATCATCGGTGAAATCATGGTTACAATATTGGTTGGTTGAATCTGGCAATGATGATGTTTTTAATGGTCTTAAAGGGTCGTCATTGATGATTAAACGAGCCTGAAAACATGTTCTGAGTGGTTTGCTATATAATTGCAAACCACCGCGTACCATGACCACTGTTGACTTGTAAGTACTACTCATGATTACTCTTGAAACATGTCTAGAAAATTGTTCACGGTATCTAATGCTCAATAATTACGCATAATGATTAATTACAAGGCAATGAACTACAGTGAGGGCTAGCCAAGTCAAAGCGCACATGTTCCCCCCAAGGTTGAATGTTTCCAAAAGAAGTATTCGTTGAGGCCAAACCAACTCTGATTTTCCTTGACAGGTGCCCCAAAACAAACCAGAAGCGGCGTTGCCAATATTACTTCTGTTCGAATTTGTTCGGGGGCATTTTTGTTGTTGCGGTGGTGTCGAAGAAGCAACACATGAGGGATCATGAGGGCAGTGGATCTCAGGTAGACATGTATCATGATAAGAGTACCCCCAGTGCGTTGAGAGGTGCGCCAGTGGAAATGGCTCTCGGTGGGTTTGCTCTTCTTGCTAGTGCGGCCCCCCAGCGGGAGGAAACAACAAGCCAGATCCTGCTCAAGATGGTTAAATGATGGTTAATAATAGGGATTGATAGGGGATAATCACCACGAAACTTATAGTTGCTACGAAATATGGTGGTTTCTCAAGCCACTTTGGCGACCCCAAAGTTATGGTTTGCTTATTACTATATATATAAATGGTTGATAAGGAAGATAACTGGGGGTACCCAAATCCCCTATTTTGCGAAACACCAATATATGTCAAGAATTGCTGGTACACCAAAAACAACCTGCAATGATAGTTAAGCTTGCGAATTACGGACGACAAGACCATGGGCCAAAAGGAGTGGTGGAACCTAAACATTGAAAGGTTCTCGGTGTATGGGGTCTACATTCAGGAATGGGGGGGAACCTTCAAGGGATTAGTTTCCTCATCGAAGATGACAATATTTTGGATTGGCAAATGCGTCACTCGTGACGGGCCCAAGTTCATTGGTTCTTGCAAGTTTACTGGCAATGTTTGACAAAATGATGTTTAAAAATCATTCATTACACAGCGGCTTTAGAGTTCAGATGTAAACCACCCAATAGTATTTTGTGGACGTTTGACAATGGCTTGTGATGGTTACTGGAATAATGGTGCTGCGCATTTGGCTAATGATGGTTAATCATTGACCATTTTGGACCATCCACCATCAGTTCCCACAGTCGACAGCAGTATTGATTGATAACTGTCAAAATCTATTCATCACCACTATTGACCACTATCAACCACTAGTAACCATTGTTAACCACATAATTAATCAAGACGAACCATTTCGCAGCAGGATGCGCGGCCCCGCTATCGGGTCTCGCGATTGGAACTCTGCGAAACTCCTGCTGCTTTGCGGTCACTCTGAGGCCATGTTCTTGCAAAGCATCGCTTTGTACTTCGCAGCTCGTCGCTTTGGAGTGCCCTTTGGGTTCGGAAGAAACTCCACAAATGGTAGGTGGTTTGATTGTCGTTTTCTATTTTCCCTAGTAAATACCAACAAATGGTTGGTTCACTAATTTTTTTAATAGGGGTTCAAACCACCGACCAGATAATCAAATGGTAGACATCAGAATGATGAAATTGGGATTGATATTCACCAATGGGGATCAGTTCTTAATTCGTACAAACCAGTGCATCATGAGTTGCTCGAAACATGTGATGATAAAACTTAGCAAAAAAGTGTTGCAAACTTACAAAGTTGAGTGATGGACGAACAATGGGAGAACCGACCAGCCAGTGATTGGACTGCAATGCAATCATATATACATATAAAGGTATCACCAAATATACACTACATATATATATATATATTACAACACCATTATGTACCATTCTGATCCACAAATGATATGATGTTTGCCATAAAGTGAAAGCAGTGACGACAGCACTGGTGTCTTTACCATCGGTGTTTCTCAAACCAGGGCACCAATCATCCCAAATAGATGAGCGAGAAGCTTGTAACCAAGCAGAAGAGTCGCATAACTTGGGGGGTAATGTTGGTTTCTGATTAGTGTAACCCCCCTAAAGTAATGAAAATAGATGAAACCAACAGGTAGATACTAATCAGAAACCAACATTACCCAAACTGGCGAAGGAGAAACCATCATTGGACCATTTTTATCCAGTCGAATCCTCTAGGCTCTCTGCGCTTCTCCCAGGCGACCCGGCGCTATGTCCAGTGGATCAGCCATTTGGAGGATGCGGATCGTGTCAGTCGCGACTGGTCGTGCGTCAGTGCGTGGTATATGTGCCTAGTTGCAGTTCAGAGCAGTCAATTGGTAGCAGTTGATAGCAGTTAATGATGCATAATTATAGATAATTTTAGATATAGAGGTCATATAGCTTTACGTTTACGTTTATATGCGAGCAATGATCGTTTGAATGCTTGATGTATTTGTGCTGACTTGATATGGAAGAGCAATGGATGCTTGAAAATCGCAACGTGCAGTTGGCCTGGTTCGTCCAAATTGACTTGTTTGCGAATTTGGATCGACAAATGGTAGTGGATCCCGTATGACACTTCTAGGTTACAACAGGGATATAACCACGGCAATAAGCACCCTTCTGGAGGTGAAAAGACTGGTGAATGTGGCCACTTCCGTGGGGGGTGCACTCCAAGTAGTGCCTCAAGTGGCCGTGAGTCGCCAAGTTTAAAGGATCTCCCAACAGCAGTGGTTCATGGCTAGGCCCCAGCCCTTGGAGCGCCGACAGAGATGCCGCCAGGACCAGCAAGCAGATCCCAAGGAGCTGGAGTTGACCATGAGGTCCTCCTGGGACTGGGAACCACCTGGGAATCACCTGGGAATCACCTGGGAACCACGGTGAAGCTTCACCAGGCCGGAAGATCCCTTGATTTCTGGTTGTTGCTAAGCATTGAAGCAATGAAATCATCAAGTCACCCGCGAAAATGGATGAAACACGGACTTCACAACCCATGGTACTTGTGATTCGCTATGTATGTGAGCAACCCCTTCTTGGATTATCGCCAAAACAGATATCAGCTGGTGTGTGATCACGTCACAATCATTACCGGAGGCGGCTCGCATGGTGAACCATCAGCATCATCAACTTCTCATGGTACACCCTTCATGAACAAGCTACAGCACATCCATATTGTATAATTTTGACACATCCAAGCAACATGCACGTGTTTAGATATTGTGTGTAAGCTACTGAGATTCTCCATCATGCGGGTGGATTTGCAATTGCTCCTTCGATGGATTAATATATCACAAACATATGAGAAGTTTGGGATCGTGTGACAATGTGACAACATGTGGATGAACATATGTAATGATGAGCATGCATAATATGGGAGAACACGCATACCCTGGATGCATGCCAATATTTGGTATCCCAAATGCCTGACATATATCAATGACAACGATGAGCATGTCATGAGTAGAAGAGACCGTAGGCAGGAAATTCCTTTGCCAACCAACAGGGGCCACCGACGAACCAAGCAAGCCATTCTTAGCCGCCAATCAAACATTATAAAGTCAACCAGCCAAACAAACACTGAAGAAACCACCAACAAATCAAGCAACCAAACGACCACGCAACCAAGCAACCAACCGAAAAACTAAGCAACCAACCCCAACCTTTATCCATCATCAGCATCATCCTGCAGCTTTGCACTAGGCTGTTGCAGCCTCGAGACACCTTTGCGCTGCAGGCATTGGGCATCAAGGAGGCCCCAGCGGCGGAAGGGTGGGAAAGCAAGCAAACCTGAACACTTTTTTGGGGGAAAATGTGTTTGTATAGCGAGGTCATAGCAAGCTAAGCAGTTTTTGTTGGGAGATTGGATGGAAACCGATATAAACCAACTAGTTTTTTGGGTTTGATACCACTCCGAATTGGTGGCATTCTTGTGGGGTACAGGGCGCTGCACCAGAGACTGGCGGCGCGTCAGTTCAGGACACGATAGCAAGTCACCCGTAACATCCTGGTTTTCAGTGTAACTATTTCAGTGTAACTACTACTTGCACGCATAATCATGGCCAAGATTTTCAACCCAATGATAATAATGATAGTGAGACAATGTTAATCATCATCAATATCAATATCAATATCAATCGCAATTGTTATCATGATCATCAGCCTCCTCATCAGCCGGATCAGCAGCTTGGTTTCAACCCAGCTTACAGCGGTTGATCGGCAGAGCTCTTCTCTAGTGCTCCATGAGCTCCGTGGGGACAACATGGTTCAGGCCGCAGGCCGACGGGCCATGGTCAATAGTCACTGGTTGCCCGGTGACTCATCGTATGGTCACTCATGGTGATTGATGATGGTGATGACTCACGGTGTCAATCGCTCATAGATGCTAATGCTGATTAATAATGTCTAGTGGTGGTGAATGATGAATGATGAGTAAGCAGGAATTAGCCATCAATCCACCATCATTGGCCACCATCATCCACGATTCTCGGATATTGAAGATTAGTCACTGATCATATCACCATCGGTCATTGACCATCCACTTCACCAAAAAACATCACTTCATGATTTTCACCGTCAAGCTTTAGTCTAACAGCCATGAGTTTGACCATTGAACAAACCATCAACCATTTGTCCTCACCAATCATCAACCCTTGATCAACTCCCACCAAGGTCACCACCACCTTCGCCATGTCCCCAGGGTACCACCACCACCTTCGAACGAAGTCCCTAGGAGTCACCACCACCATCCCCCAGTGAAGCCCGGGGCCGGTCACCCCCCAGTGGTTCGCCAGGCCTCGAGTCTGCCGTTGGACCTGGCCATGTTGGCCATGCCGCTGCTCTGGCTGCTGACCGTCGTGGCTGCCCGGAACCTGCGGCTGTGGACGCGGACGTTGCTGGCGGCCTCGGTGCTGGCGATCTTCACAGGTGCGGCTGGGACAACTGGGAGGGGAACCTGGGAGGGGAACCTGGTTGAGGGGATGGTCATGGATTGATGGTTGTTGGGTAAGTGGGGATGATTGGATGGATGGATGGGATGGATGGGATGGGATGGGATCGGATGGGATGGGATGGGATGGATGGTTAATCATAGGTTGGTCGGGATGATCAACAATGATCACTTGCAATAATCAGCTTTGGGTTTATGATCGCGGGATGGATGGGATGCATGGGATGGATGGATCTATGGATGGTGGTCAAAGAATGGTAAAAATGATTTGAAATAATGGTTAATTGATGGTTTACCCAATGCTTATGTGATAGTTGTTCGTGGTGGATGGTTGTAAAATGGTTAATTGTCGTTGATTGACGCTCCAGGTTATGGTTAGTGATGGTGGTTTTTGGATGGTAATTGCTGGTTGATTCATGGTAAGAATGGTCTGTGATGGTTGACTATTCAGTGTTTAATTCAACTGGATGATAACCATCAATAATTGAAAGATGATGAAATAGAATAGTCAATGGCGAACAGATGGTGAATCATGTTTTCTGGTGGTTCATGGACAACCGCAGGCAACAACGGTGAGTTGAGGTCCGAGAACGGTGATATTTCAATCCTTTGGAGGGGTGACAGATTAGGATGGTTGGCAAAGGTCCTGATCAGCTGTTGATCGTGTTGACCATCGATGGAGAATCAAGAGCAATTTGCTCATCAGCGTGGTGATTCCGGCAGTTGTTAAGCTCTAGGTTGAAGAAGCTAAGTGAGGATTGACCATGATCCAATTGCTGCACAGGGATTGACCATCCCAGGGTAGAAAGCCGTGGTAGCAGGAGCTGTATCCATGCTGGAAATCTCGGTAGGTTTCATTGCCTCAAGGTCATGAATGGCACCTCCGCAGCGATTTTAAAGGCTCAGTTTCCGTGGAGCCCTGCTGTTTCCTGCAGGAGTTTCAGACTGTACATCCTCAGCACGCAGTTGATACACAAACTTCAAGCAACTTGTAGGTGGTTTACAAAAGGTAACTGTAGGTCATTGAATTAACCATTTCAATGGGACATCTACTATATTTTCTTGAGTCAATCCATACTTTCAGTTTTTCTTGACATCCAGTCTTGGCGTTGCCCCGTTTGAATCCGCAACGCTGTGTCATTGCCTTGCCGCTGTGCGACTACACCGCGCACCGAACGCGTGAACCGTTGAATCGAATTTCCTCCAAAGCACTGTGGTCGGATGCCGACCGGGATGAAGTTCAGTCTTCCACGGTCGGTGTCCTTTCACCATGTGGTGGCATGGGCACCCTGCTGCGGTTGCGGAGTCTTGGCATCCAAGGCTCAGCAATCTGAAGTCAATGACCACCGGGTTTACCCGCAGAAATGACCGAATCCAGTCATCATCAAAACGTTATGGGGGGCTCTGGAAATGACTAGGTGCATCTAGGTACTCAAAGTATCTCACAAGTCATCCAGACTTTATCCAGACTTTGGATCTTTGCCAATGATTTTTTTTGTAGTGAAAAACTTCCAACGGAAGGAGCAGCTCTGAGGAAAACTGCCTCTGAGCCCCGAGATCGAGCAGCTGGGCGTGACCACGGAGGATTGGGACCAGACGCAAGGCATTTTGAAGCGAGCAGTGCCTGGGCGATCGGGGGCGGTGGGCGGGGAGGAGGAACCATGGGAAGGTGGGTGGTTGATGGATGGTTGAGGCTTATTGGATGGTGAATGGATGGTAATATGATCATGATAGGTCATGATCAATGGTTGGGTAATGATGGTCACTTTTGTTTTTTCAGTGGCTCATGATAGTTCATGATACTTAATCGAGATTGATGATTCTTACTAGTCCTTACATGTTATCTATTAGTATCTCATGATTGTTCATGGTTAATGATGGCTAATGACAATGAGAATGGTTCAACATCGTCAACCATGGTTTCTCACCTGGAGCACCCTTCATATTTGATGGATTCAGCATGATGATTCAGTATTCTGCAAGTTGATCTGTCAAGGTAAGTTCTGTAAGCGGTTCATTAAATAGTTAGGAACCACAGCTATCGATGATCAGACAATAGTCAATGATTATACACATTTTATCCTATGAATGGATCATTGTTGACAAGAAGCCAGATAGTAGTGAAATTTGAATCACTGAGACTGCAGTTGTGGAAGTGAGGATGACCATCAAGTATTGTAGCCATCCTGGAGTAGCTAGAATGTTAGCTATTCGACCATCGCAAGGGAGGATGATGTAAATATTGAATATGATTTCACGGATAATCCATCTACTCCAGGATCCCAGGGTTATAGCTTTTTACTGTTCAAGACAACGCTTGAATCGGATGTGTTGGGTGTGATACTCCGATTCCTGAAATCAGGACCAAGTGACATGAGGATGAGCACGTCTCATCAAGCATCAGGCTGTTAGCTAGATACGTCAAAAAAATCGGAATGACTGTGATTATGAATGGTGCTGAAACATGAACCATTCATGAATGACATTGCAAACAGAGTACAAGCCACCCATTCCTTTGGCTTGTCAGCCACAATGGACGACAGGCTGACGGCTTACCATGTGGTAAATTGGCCTGAGTATTGCTCGAGAATTGCCAGGACTTGTAAAGAGAATTCCTGTGAAACCAGCCGAATACAACAATTTTCGAGCTTGAAAGGGTAATCAGAGTAAGTGCAGCCTATCCAACTGTCATATCATAGAAGAACTGCCCAGGTTGGTTGCAGTTAGCAAACTGTTGGTGTATTTCCCCTTACTTAAAGATGCTTGGGTTTAAGGGGTACAAATCCAAATCTGTTTCGAACCCTCCTCACCCATCTTGACCCATCCGACCCCCAGTCCGCTTGAGGAATGCAAAAGTGAAACCGCGATGTTCATCTACGTGCCTTGCTGGACGAATTCATTTGAATGCATGGAGGATCACGCATGGGTTGGTAGTGAAGCTATTCCAACTGGAGCACGACTCCATGACTGGTTGGTTCTCCCTTAGAAATGGAGTGCTTTCATGTGGTTATGTAATGTATTGTTTTGTTTTTGTTTCAAATGTGTATGATGTGCACGGGCTTTTGGTACAACCCCAGGCTTAGCTGTCTGTCCCTTTTTGGGTGGGAGGAATTGATCCACTCCCATAACCTTTGCTTCATAGCAGTTACTACCAGTCGATGAGAGGCTTCACGCTAGTTCTTGTAGTGGTCGAACAATGGTTTCAAGAATACTGCAATGATTCATGGCCAATATCACGGTTGTTGCCATTTTTCCATGCGGTTCTTGCTCTATCGCCATGGTTCTGTTCTTGTCGCTGACTGGTTGGCCACTCCCATCGCTTACAAGGCGACCTTGTGGACAGCAGTTGTCGCGACCTTCAGCTTTGTCTTTGAACTGCATGGCTTCTTGGACCGGTTGCTGCGACTGCTTGTTGGTTGGTGGGACAATGATACAGTAGGGATACACTCAGTTGGCTTGTCGATTGGTAGGTTGGGCCCTTATTTGTTTGTCTGTTTGTTGGTTGGTCCCTTGCTCTCTTTGCTTTTGTTGGCCATCCATCAGACTCTTTGTGCCTGTGCGAGTCATTGCGAAGCTTATTTATGTCACAGTCATATAATCTTGCTTGTAAACATTCACAAGGGTGGGTATCTCGACGTGTATTGAAATGTCATCCAATTGCCTGCACCACAGGATGTGAAACTTACAATTATTTTGTAATGTTGCAGACGCACTTGACATCTCTGGGTTTTGCCCCACTCACGCCCCACATACTTGACAACCATAGCCTACTTTGACGACTGCAACCTCTGTTGCTGAGTCAGGTATTTGTTTGAAACTTTGACGAGCTGTCAGCGACAGTATACCTTTGCTTAGCAGGTATCATTGGATTGGAAGTGGACATGTGGGCTTATATTCTCAACAGTTGTGGTTTGTTTCTGATTGCAAACTGCGAAACATGCACTGTGTCCGGGTTCATACACTCCAGAGGCAGCACATGGCACCATGATTCCAGAAGCTGGTGAGCAGCAAGTTACACAACATGTTACACTCCAGGTTTGCAGAAGACCCAAGTACTGTATATAGATATTATCGGTGTTTCTCAAAACAAGGGTACCCCGAATCATCCAATAGCACTCATTTCTTTGCGGAAAAAAATACCAACCGTTTTTGGGGTCCCCCATTTTAAGAAGCAACCCTATGAAACAACCTACTCGCGGAGCTGGTTGGCTTGCAACAGCTGTGATTCTCGATGGATCAGCGACCCCACGGTCCCATAGCTAAGGCCTTTGGGCTTTGCTGTTCTTTATCGGCCTGGCTCCAGCCCCTTGGTAGCGGCGGCTTTGTGATTAACAGCTGTTCAGCACCACCCGGTTGTGGATCTCCAGATACATCAGATTTGGCCACCTTGGTCGATGGTTGATGCACGTTGATTCATGATGAAGAATGATCAACCCAGAACTTCAGCAAACCCAAATGATCAAAAGATCAGGAAGGGCCACCAAAAGAACGAATCGAATGATCAAACGAATCACGTCTTCCTGGTGTACAGACCCAGCCATGGCTGGTTTCACGAGCCCTGCACCTGTCTGGGGCTCATAGGTTTCTCGACCAACGAGATGGGTCCATCTGCCAGGCCATGTCTTACGGCTCCCCCAACGTTTGAGTCGCCGCCCTGGCAGTGGATATATGGACACACCACTGCCAATCCCAGCAAAGCTATCCACAGATGCTGGCACCAGAAATCACAGTGACGGAAGCCCCGAAGGGTGAAACTGGATTAAGTCTTTGACCCGCGTAGCTTCAAGGCTTGCCCTGAAAGCTGTTTGGGATACGGTGTTCAGATCGATGGACAGCATGGGACACAGGGAGATGGTCACAGCTATGACAATTGTGAATGCTTCTCATGCATGATTAAGCAATGTTGACCGTTATTGTCCATCAGTGCTAATCATCATCGTTGACCATATTATCCCAGAAATGGTTGATGGAAAAATCTATGTTGGAAACCCGGGAAATCTCCACAGCTTGATGCTTAAAACAAGGCTTTTCTAAGCATATGTTCCCATCAACCTAGTGATATCAACCACTATTACCTATATCAAGTTTGATTAACCCGTATTAAACATCAACCATGATCTACCACATCATGGTTCACCATATCAACCATCAGCATCCGATGTAAGTTCCGAGGTCCTCAGGGCCTTCTTCTATCCGAAGGCTGTGGAAGAGCTCAACGCAGCTCGCTTCCCGTGGGCGTTCCGGGAAACCTGCTGAGTTGGCCGAGTGGGGGGAGTATGTTGTTTTTCATGGTGGCGAATGATGCTTTTATAGTTGTTATATGATACATGTATCATGTTTAGTATGTATTATTAGCTGTACATGTATCACATTAACTCTTTTTCATGGTTGTTATATGATACATGTATTAACATGTTATGATGATGGTTCATACTGGTTTGTCATGGTGGCTGATGAATTTTATATTGCTGGCGATTTAATCGAACCATATTTGTAGCTTGTGATGAACTATCACTCGTATGCTTGCGAACCCGAACCATGGATCTCCCAGTGGGAACAACAATCAACATGATCAAACAAACATGGTTGATGAGAATGGTTTCTTTTGACATAAAATTGTTTCTTTAATCGATTATTTGTGATTGATGAGGAAGAATCCGTTTGAATGACAATAGGTTGAAGACAATAACGGTTTCTTCACCTACCTGTTTTCTTTTTCCTGGGTGTGTTTCAGAAAGCAGCCAGTAGCCAAGCAGTATGCGAAGCGGTTTTCACTTGGTATGTCTGGCATGTTATGACGCTGCCCATTTACTAATCAACCAACATGTTTACAAATGAGATCCCATGGCGGTATTGTTCATAGTTCACCTGGGATTGTGCATGAGGTGCTAATGACAGCTTGGTGGGTTCAAATCACACATGCACAGCGTCAAAACAGCACAATTGGAGCATAGACTTATCCCTCTGGGAGGGCCCAGGAGGCGTTATCACCGTGGGCTGCTCAGGAGATCTACAACAAGAAATTCCTTGAAGTGGCGTGGGTACAATCCATGTGCTCCACAGGCAGCTGGGTGTAAAGAATTCTGAAGGATGAC
Organism: Symbiodinium kawagutii; assembly: GCA_009767595.1. NCBI lineage: Eukaryota > Dinophyceae > Suessiales > Symbiodiniaceae > Symbiodinium > Symbiodinium kawagutii. The sequence continues at coordinate 58,371 of VSDK01020623.1, forward strand.
TCTTTGATTCCCCGGCGTCTGCCATTGGCCCAAACCTATAAAAATTGAATCAGGAACTCCCTAAGATGTTTGTGAATATTGCTCCAAACCATGACTTCGACACCGTGTCTATCCCATCCAGTATCGGTACTCACAAACCACCCGAAGATGATCTATGGGAAACCTCCATTGGTGGTCCAGTTTGGACATACACTGGTTCTTCGTTCACGCAGGATTGGCATTTGCGAAGAAAAAGGGTAACTTTCTTGGCCCTTGACCAGCTTGCTCCCTGGCCGCTCAATGCATTCGTGCGTGTTTGTGGCAGGTTTGGACTCAAACTGTTTCAGGTACAAGTCTTGGGAACTACGGGACCCGTACCCCCAAACTGTCCAAATCCATCCATATCCATCAGCCAAGCATTTCTGGAAAGCTTCGAGGTTCCACTTCGAACCTGCCACAAACAGGTCTGGGGAAGTCAACAAGCGCCCAACAAAGTGCAATTATGGCAGTTTGTTGGCGTTCCTAATTCCTACATCGTTCCTGTTCGGATGGTCAGAAGGTTGGTTGGCGTTTATTTGGGGTGTTGGTTGTCAAGTCATGTTGGGTAATGTTGGTTTCTGATTAGTGTAACCCCGCCTAAAGTAATGAAAATAGATGAAACCAACAGGTAGATACTAATCAGAAACCAACATTATAGGTAATCTCCGAAAAAAAAATCCCAAAACCATGGTCGTTTCACAAAAGCGACCAGCTATTAGGAGGCACAGACGTGGCTGGGACGCCAATCTAATGGTGCCTATTCACTGTTTGTAGACAGCTCCACATGCGAGATGATTCTTCACAAGCTTTGACCAACGTTTAACGGGGGCTTGTGCCGTGCCCCCAGCAGCGAAGTGTGGATGGAACCACAGTTTCAGCACAGCACAGTGTTTCGAGGCGCCAGAAGTGGTGAAAACCGCTATGTGGGGGGCAAAAAAAGGGACGATACGCTACGTGATGAAGGGGAAATTGTCAGTGGGGTATATGTTATACCAACATTTGCCAAACGGCCCAAAAGATATGCCATACATGGAGTATTTGGGATTGATTATGTTAATATAACTACCCTTAAAGCAACTGCTGGGCGTGGCAGTCGCCAGGGCTCACTATCCACAAGGCACCGCATTTCCAAGGACCTGGGGTGGACGTTGAACTCTCTGAAGACGTACCTTGCCATTGGTTCCATCCGTCTATCCCATGCCGATGGAGGCCCAATGCCTTTGATATCCCATGATCTTTCCTGTGATGCACCCAAGAAGGAACGGTAGGAACGGCTATTCTGGGGCCAATTGTACAATGAAACGACTTTTTTTGGGTGTCCGTACTGAAGTCTGACCCTTCCAGTGCTCAGAAAACAATCACCTGTTTCCGCTTCTGAGTTTCTTGACGTTCTGTCCATTTCAAAAAGTTGACCCGCGGTGACGCAGAAAGTTTGATCGCTTTCATCGGCCAGTGGCGAGTGGATCGCAGTGAGAACCACGAATCCTTCACCAGGAATCATTGAACATCTGAACAGTTCCGCGTTGGAAAAGGTCCCCCACAATTCGACCCTCTCCCTTTGTCAACAAATGTGGATTGTGAATGTGGGATCATCCATCAATCACGACACCTATAGGTACCTGACACAAAACTTGCTGATTTACCAGGACCGAACATCCGACATCAGACCCCCCCACCAGTTTTTGGCTTGGTGTTGCTTGAAGCCCAGCTGTTTGAAGCACACCTCGGAGATCTCTGAAAGCTGTGGGTCTACCACTCCCGAACATCGAAGCACAGTGAAACACTTCCTCGTTGGAACAATCATGAGGGATCATCAGGGTGCATTGATTTAGCTTACATTGATAGATATGTGTTAACTAGTTTGCTATGCATTAATTACGCAGGGTATGCTATGAATTCATCAGGGTACAGTATATACATACGTTGAATATGAATCATGTAGCCCCTCGCTTTCAAAAAACTTCCAAGTCGGCAGACGGCAGTCACCAACACTGCCCGATCAGCTTGTCAATCATTTTTGGGGGACGCATTGTGGGAACATTTGTGTCAAGCAATATTGGTGCAATGTGCAGGGTACATTTCTGGGTACCCAACTTGTGGTTGGAGATAAATCGAAGGGCGAAGAGACCTGCAGTCAGTGGGAACGATCTTCAATCCTAAGTCAGGCATACCACCATGAGGCAACAGTCTTGCCGGTGAGGCAACCCTCATGCTTGGCTAAGGGTGACCGCGCAACCTCCCTGTTGAGTAAAACTACATCAGTTGGATGGTTCCAGCCGCCACGTACCTGAAAAGAGTCGTGATCGACACTTTCAATGTTTAGTGATAAAGCCTCGTATGACAGATACTGCATGTACACTATTATATGTACCTAACATTCGTGTCCTTCTACAGGTAAAGTAGGTAAAAATACCATACATGGAGTATTTGGGTGAGGCTGCAGACTTCATAACTTCATGAGGGAGACAATTTGGGAGCTTTGACCACCTCCCACGTTGAGGCGTTGAACTTAATCAATGGCGTTGGTCAGAATGCAGTGAAGGATTTGTGTCTTCCTTTATAGCCTGGCTCTGGGTCAAAACCAAATGCTTACTGGCAGAAGCCAGGCAAACCCTGGCACGACAAGAAGACATAATATTTCTCGGGAATGAAACATGACCTCAAAGATCGGAAAAGCGTGGTTTCCAATACACTGCCTTCTTCTCCCTTCGGAATGAGGGAGATAAAGCAGGGTCTTCGGGTTTTGACCTAATCTGCATTTTGATACATACCTTGCTTTTGATGGGGTCTAAGACCCGCGATTCTTGAGCAAGTGGCTGCTGTCCCGGCAGGGGGCGATGGTATTGGCTTCACAGGCTCTTGCGAACCAGCATTGACCAAGGTCAACCATCACTCATCCTTGTTTGTTCAGCTACGCACGTTGTCAGCGACCCACTTTTCATACCCTCTGGAAAATGACTCAACCATGACATGAATCCTCACGGATTATCCATTGAGATGTTACATTACCAGAGGGTAGCCACCAGTAGAACTGTGCTATAAATCAACCAGCCACTCTGGCTGAGGATGGGTGGTTATTTATAGGTTTTAAGTTATTTCCCCAATGGTTATTAGATGTTATTAGCCATTTTTAATCATGATAAACATTCCAAATCGCTATGTATAGTATCAACCACTCTTAACCATGATCAACCATGCACTATATAACCCATTACTAATCATTCTCAACCATCAACCACCACCACTCACCATTGCATAGCTCACTTGTCATTCAGTACACCCGGGACACTGCCGAAACGTTGGTGGCCACCTTTTTTTGCTGCCGACCAACCTTGGAAGCGAATGTGAATTTTGCATCCGAGCCGCGCGGCACGACTCTCGTAGCGAGAAATGGTGAAGCTTCTGAGGGGCAAGCCACGGCAAGACGATGCAAGACGGCTTAAAGTTTACAATGACTTTGACTACCAACCCTGAGTGGCAATCATGTGTTTTCTACATTTGCTCGCTGCTGGAAGTGTCAACGAATTTTCACCAACACTTCAAGTGGATCCCGTGTGACCATGTGCTGAAGGTCCCCACAAACATGAAAAGCTTCACAAAGTCGGCAGATTTTTGGGTCTTGTAGAGTGTTGCTGCCTGGATAAAGATTGACAAAGGTTCTACGAGGTTGTAAATACATCAGTTTCTGAAATTTGACAGGAATTATATGTCTGAAATGATAATGATATAGCAGGTTAGAGGATGAACAATGATGAACAGAAACTAATACTATAACAGAGAATGATATAACGATTAGATTAAGGATGATTAACAGATATCTAACAGATAATGATATTCATAAGATCCGCCGCACCTCAAGGGTTACCCTCTTTTCAAGGCCGTACTCCCTGTTGCCACATGGTGGGGATCCCTGCCGCGGCGAGCCGGCGAGACACCGCAGCCGTCAGACCCAGCACTTGATTGTGAAAAGGTGGAACCGCCTGTGGAACCGTTTTGGGATCCTACCGGGCCCCCCCCGTTGCAAGTTGGCAAACATAATGAGCAACATATCCATCATAGTTCATGATGGGCCTATTTACCGACTAAACTTTGGGGGCCTCACCTTGTGTGGGTGTTTCCAACTGATGGGGTGAAGTGTTTTGCAAACATGATCAAGTACATAGTCAATTGACAGTGAGATGCAATTGGTTTGGTTAGCTACCCGCAGTTCATGAAGTGCTCATTAGTCAATGTAACCAATGTATTTTTCCATTAGTAACCAGAAGCTGTTATCAGTAGTTGTATTGTTGGAGGTAAGCATGGGGTAAGAATTAACACTAATGAAGTTAAGCTATAATAGGTTCAGTGAAACGGCTGTCGTAACCCCGCTCACACAGTTGGACTTTGGTTTGGGATGGAGGCACCAATCCCATATCAACTCTATGTATATTGACGTCTTCATATGTATATATATATATATATATGTATTCAATTACATACATCATACATCTATACATATACATTTACACATGAATATGTGTATATTTTTACAGTATATTTATATATATATATATGTATATTAATTTTATATGTATAATATATATACACACATAGATACAGTACATATAGTCTCCAAATACCAAAAAACCCGAGGAGATCCATTGCTGACCGCCAGGTGTCTTAGCCTCCTTGACGATGCTGCCGCGGCCCATGGGCTGGGAAGCTTGCGAGGCGGGCGCGCCCCTGCCTGTCGTTGGGTTGGTTGGTTCGGTTGATGAGGTTGCTTAAGCAGTTCGATTAAGTATGTTAATGATAATGATGGCTTATAAGTGTGTTTTAAGTGTGTTATATGCTAAGAAGTTGTATTGTGGTTTGGGTTGGATGGTTGGGTGGGTGGTTTGCAACTAGGAACAGTGGTTGGAAGATGTTGGATGGAGCGAACATGGGGGTCATACTGACTACAAGTGGGGTTGATGATGCTTCCCAAGCATTGATGATAAAAAACGACCACTACAAACCAACAATGGGTATGCAATGCAGCCAACAATAGTAGCTTGGCATGGCATGCGGAATCATCACGAGGCAAGTCACAACTATTTTCTTCCATGATTTCTATATTTGTGTGTGTGTTTGTGTATGTGTGGCGGGCAGTAGCTACTTTGCTAATCATTGTTAATCAGTCAGCACTATAATTATCCATGTGATCAACTATGATATAGATTAATTATCAATTGTTAATAGTCTCCATGGTGGTATCGTGGCGTTAGGTATGCCATGATTCATAGCCTCACCTTGGTGCTTTTTATGGGTATATCATGGTTCATCCATTAGTGTTAATAGCCTTCATAGACGGTCAACCCATTGTTATATAGATGATTATACCCAAATAGCTTGGTATACCACAGTAATCCTATACCACAATGATAATATCAAGCTATTATATAGCAAAATGATACCCAAATAGCTTGTATACTATAATGATAATATCAATAGCTTGGTATATCTGCTGCTTGGATAGGAAGCACCCGCACTCAGCCGGTCCACCCAAACGGACTCGACGTGCCGCCAACGCGAGGCCAACCTCAGGGAGGACGTGCTGTCGCACTACCGAGGCACCGTTGGCCAAGCGGCCATCGGAGTGGATGCTGCGATTGGTTCCGCATCCCCATGGCTGGTAGAGGATCTGGTGGTTTCTCAAGTCATAGGGCACCTCAAAAATGGTTGGTTTAGGAAATCGCCAACAAGCTATCAACACCAACTAACAAACTATCTTTGTTCAGATCAACAAGTATCCCGGACAGTATCCCAATCAACAATACCAAGCTATTGGGAATTGGCATACTCTTAATGCTTCAAATGCAAACCGCCACGTTTGATCTGTGGAACTCAGTGCGTTCCGCACTTCAAGGGTTCCTTGAAGGTCACCAAGGTCGAACCCCTCCACGCGGACAGCCGGGACCACGTTGATAAAAATGATCGCGACGTAGACCTTCACGTTTTGAGCCAGGCCAGTTGCTCAGTCATTCGTTAGTGACCATGGTTTCCACATGTTACTACCAGTATAACTAGTTGGTGGTTTCTGAAAATAGGACCCCAAATCATCCAATAGTAGTCAGGTTCAGTGGTGAAGCATGCATTTTTGGGTACCCTTATTTTGGAAAAAAACTATTTATTAATAGTGCTAGTCTAGCTAGTGACCAGCATTACCAATAGCTGAACCATTGGCTGTACTGGTGCCTCTTTTAACAGCCGCCAGAAGCTTGGTACGAGCGTTTCAAACTATGATCACTACGCCAACAAAATGGGAGCCTTATGATTGTGATCATCATACCTAGGTATTCATTCGGGCTTTAATTTCAGCCTGAATCAGAAA
>VSDK01020647.1:3330-25357 GCA_009767595.1 Symbiodinium kawagutii
GACCCTAGACCCACCCTTCCATATTGGAGGGCTGTGGCCAGTGTGGCTGAGTCTTGCTTCAGCCAACATCTGGCGTGGGTGGCTCAGGCAAAGATTCCTGAAGGGGATCGGGCCATCTATGAAAATGAGGTCATTTCCCGTGCCTTGGATCTCGCAGTGACATATGATTGCCTCAACGTCAGCAATTTGGCGTCGTTCGAACTTCTGATCCGCAGAAAGCAATTGCTTGCAGATGCCCACAGCTACAGCCCAGGTGCCCCCAGCTATGAGGCTGCTGAGCACTACCTCGGCAACACATACAAGCCGGGGGGTGCTATCATCGTGCCTGAACTCTCCAAACACGTAGCAGATAAGATGCACCAGGAAAGTCTCATCCTCAAGGAGAGAAGGAAACAGCATGAATTGAAAGGCAAGGGCCGAGGAAAACCGTTCAACCCCCCGAAGGCCGAGCCAAAGGCCGGCCCAGGGGGTGGTGGCAAGTAAAATTAGAATCTGGGACTGTCTTTTGCAGACTGGGGCAGTTCCATTCGTCACTGCTGCGGCATACAGTCTGAAGCATGGTTCGCAAGTGGCAGAGTAAGATTTTTCATAAGCCTCATGATGCTGGAGTTCGGCAACGGGATCTTTTTCCGCTGCCCACACTGAAGGGTGGCCCTGGTATCGTGAACAGTGTAAGCTACTCTGTTGCTAGGAGATTGCATCGACGTGAGCACATCAGACAGCGTGTGAACATGGCCATTGGTGCAATGAATTCGCTATTTTTCGGCAGGGATGTCCCCGAGGCAGGTCAGGTTTCAAGTGTGAGTGATCTCCCTAAGGGACAACGTGAGTGCGTCCAGGAGATTGTGCAGTCAGTTTTATCTTTTGGTCCACCGCCCCAGTCAGCAAGCCGTCAAGAAGCCTTGAATGCGCTTCGGGCATCGCCAAGCGGGTATGATGAGCCTAGCTTGGGTGTGGGAGAGGTTGTGAACATGTCTTTGGAGCAGCTTTCACTGCCTTCTGGTAGCGTTGCAGGGGTTGACCTTGTGTCAGCCTTGGATGAGCCTTTGAAAGAGATGGTGAGTAGTTTCGAATCCTGGATGTTGCAAGATGCCAGCACTTGGAGCCGGCTGTCCGACGAGGCCCACCGAATCAAGACGTATGATGACCCTAGCCTATCCAACAGAGATGATTATCTGGCTTTTCTGAAGCATGTGAATGGTTGCGGTATTTTGGGGTTCACTGGTACTTGCAGGGGCCGAGTAGGAGTTTTTTGTGTCTCTAAGAAGCCTAAGAATGTGAATGGAGTTCTTTGCCCTAGACAACGTTTGATTCTGGATTGCAGACAAGTGAACATGCAATTTCGCCCTCCGCCTCACACTGAACTTGGGTCTCTTGCTGCTCTCACGGAAATTGTTTTGGAACCGGGTGACCATATGTACATTAGTGGTGCTGATATACAAGACTGTTTTTACGCTGCAAGAATTTCACAAGACCTCGCAAACTTCTTTTGCCTTAAGTCCGATCTCTCTCCTTCTGAAGCTGCATATGTTTTTGGGGAGGGGGTTGGAAGCTTTGATGATCTTCCTCGCATTAGTCCCTGTATCACAGTCCTTCCCATGGGATTCGCTTGGAGTTTTTACCTCATCCAGAAGCTGCATGAGCAATCTGCACTTAGAAGCTTGAGCTCTGACCGTCATGGATTGATTTTGGATGGGTACCCAGCTCCTAAGCTGTCGGGAGGTGACACGGTGGCAATGCCATATTGCGACAACGTGCACTGCATCTCCCTGGATCGAAAGGAGTGTCAACATGGCAAACAACGGATGGTGGATGATTTGTCCAACATGGGTTTTAGCTTACATGAGGATGTTGATGCTACAGACTATTTCTTTACTCTGGGGGGGGTAGTGGATGGCAACAAAGGTACTGTCACGCCTACATCGACACGTGCTTGGAATATCATTTTAGCTTTTGAGAGTCTTCTGAATGGTTTGGTTCACTGGGACACGGTACAACGACTTCTGGGGCATGCTATGACCATATGTACTATCAACAGATGTGGCATGAGTGTATTCCGGAGTTTGTATGACTTTGTCGAAAGCGCACCTCCTCCTCGACGACTCAATGCGAAAGAAGCTCAAGAGGTCAAGGTGTTTATTGGTTTGGTTCCCCTTTTAGTTGGTAATCTACGGCGACCTTGGTCTACTACAGTTACCTGCAGTGATGCTAGTCCTTTGGGGTACGGAGTATGTCAACGAGATCTTCCTTCCGACTTGGTGCATGACATGGGCCGTTGGCAGGACAGATGGCGCTTTCGTCACCTGCCTCCCGATGAGTGGCGACCCAGAGACCGTTCACAAGGACTGGACCCGCTGCGGGACTTTGAGACTGGGAAGACATGGGATATACCACAAACTATTGGGGATCTATATGGTTACAACGAATATTTTCCAGAGGTTCCAGAAGAAGTTATGCAGCCGGAGAAGTGGGAGACCAAGCTTATGGGGCAGTGGGGCGACACCAGTGATCACATCACCGTCAAAGAGGGCAAGTCGCTCGTTTTGGCTGTCAAGCGGCTGTGCCGAGCAAGCAGCAGCCGAGGAAAGAGACATTTGATTTTTTTGGACAGTTTTTCTTTATGCATGGCAATTTGCAAAGGGAGGGCTACTAGCTTCAAGTTGCTTAGGGTTACTCAGCAGTTGGCAGCACTTAGTTTGGCAGGGGGCTTCACAGTGCGAGTCCGATGGGTCCCGTCTGAAAGCAATGTCGCGGATGGGCCATCCAGGGGAACAATCTTGCCGGGCCCTCACTCGAAGTGGGGTCATGGCGAGACAGAAGAGCCAGCAGCCCAGCAGAGTTGTTGGCCTCCAGCTAAAGGCAGTGAAACCTACTACAAGCACACGAACTCTGGTTGGGATGCCAGTGATGAAGGAGGAGAAGAAGAAGACCAGGGCGCCGAAACGAAGCCTGACTCCGAGTGCTCCTCTGAATCCCGTTCCCGCCAAGAGCAGAAGGACCATAGTGAGCCAACAGATAGTGACCGAAGAAGCGACCAAGCTGGCCCAGAGAAACAAGCTCACTACTCTGGAGAGGCGCTCCGTATCCAGGGCAATAGAGAATCAGTATGCAATGTACTACCAGAGGTACTTGAGTTTTTGCCGGGAGAATGGGCTAGAGTTGCCGCCAGGAAGACACACCGACGACAGCATGGCAGAGTACATGGACAAGCTGTTTTTAGAAAAGAAGGCAGTGAACGAGGGCGAGAAGACCCTGGCCGCAGTAGAGTACCAGCATTGCAGTTTGAAAGGAAAAAGCCAAAGAAGTCGCAAGGCGCTGAGAGGATGGCGCAAAGAGATGCCGCCAGAGAGCCGTATACCGGTTCCCAAACTGATAGTCTATGGGCTCAGCATGGCACTGGTGGCTCGTCAGAAGCGATCCATGGCCATCAAAGTGGTGCTGGACTTCGATACCTACATGAGGCCGGGGGAAAGCTTGGACCTGATGAAGAAGAATGTTGTGGCTCCAGTGAAAGGAGCCGGACCCCAGTACCAATGGACCTCAATAGTGGTGAGGGATTACGACGAAATGGTCCCGGACAAAGTGGGCATCTTCGACAACTCGATCCCCCTCAACAACCCCGAGAGACCATGGCTGGGAAGTGTGATGCAGGCACTGGCAAAGAAGGCAAAGGACAAAGAGGACTACATCTTCAACTTTGCGGCCGAGGACTTCCGAAAGCAGCTGGGCTTAGTGAGCAAGATGCTGGGTCTGAAACCCATTCATCCTTACCAGCTGCGCCATGGGGGGGCCTCAGAAGACCTCAACTCGAAGCTTCGGGATCACCAAGGTGTAAAAGCTCGAGGCCGTTGGCAGACAGATCAAAGCTTCAGGCGGTACACGAAGGTTGGAAAGATACAGCAGTTGATGAACCAGTTATCGCCAGAAGGCATGGAGTACTGTCGTTGGTCTCTGCGAAACTTAGAGAAGGTCCTCACCGAACAGATCCTGCCAAAGCAGATTTGAGTGCAGCTCAGGGTGATGTGTTCAAGATGAAATCCCTGCCTCATCGCTTTGGACTAGAAATTTTTGCTGGTACAGCACGTGTCACCTCTTCATGTCGAGACCGAGGGCTACATATCTTCCCAGTAGATATTTGTATGTTTCCTTCTCACAATGTGTTGCATAAAGAGATCGAGTACCGTATCTTCAACTGGTTGCGTACTGGGCAAATTAATTTCATTTGGTTGGGGATGCCATGTACTACTTTTTCACGAGCTCGCAAGTGGGATGGTCTTGGCCCGGGCCCTTTACGTACAGATTGGAACCTATATGGGTTGCCGAATTTGCGACCGTCTGATGCCAAGAAAGTGCGAGAGGGCAACAGCTTGTTCAATTTTACACTGCGGTTGATGCGACTGTGTGAGCAATATTCCATACCATATGTGCTTGAGAATCCTTATAGCAGCATGGTCTGGTTGATGCCTCCTATGTTACAATTCGTCAACCGTTACAACCCTTCGCGTATTGTGTTGGATTACTGTCAATTTGGTGAGCCCTGGAAGAAGCCCACTCAGTTGATGTGCAATTTCATTGATTTGAGCAGTTTAGCTCTTCGTTGCAAAACTGTGCATAACATCTGTTCCAGATCCCATCGGCCACACGTTCACCTGGCAGGACTTGATGGCAATGTGTTCCGCACCCTGCGAGCCCAGCCGTATCCGTGGAAGCTGACTGAATCCCTATCAGCTGTGGTGGCCCAGACCCTTAAGGTTAAGGGATAAGGGACATGATCAAATCAGATGCTGCGATGAGCACAGATTTCCTCCAATGTTTTCGTCACTCTTTAGGACATGACGAAGCAGTTGCATTCAAACACTTTGGGACAAAGTCCCAGCCTGGCCAAAAGAGAGTTTGTGGCGGCTGCAGAGTTCATAGGAACTGCTTGCAGAGGTTTGAATGTGAGAAAGCCAACACATATCGGCATTGGCCGTCTATTCTCAAGATGTTCTTCAGGCTCCACCAGCCACCCCGGCCACCTCCAGGGACATGATCAAATCAGATGCTGCGATGAGCACAGATTTCCTCCAATGTTTTCGTCACTCTTTAGGACATGACGAAGCAGTTGCATTCAAACACTTTGGGACAAAGTCCCAGCCTGGCCAAAAGAGAGTTTGTGGCGGCTGCAGAGTTCATTTATATGTCCAACAAGAAGGTTGTGCCATATAAAACTAACAATGTTTTGAGTGACTAAAACAACAAGCATTGCACGTTAAACGAAAAGAGTTCTTCAAACCGGCAATGTGGGGTACCAAGGCGAATGAAACGCGGAAGTTATCTATTGTTCGCTCCCACAATTCATCAAAAGCGATATTTTTGGTATGAAAACTTGAAATAGAAAGTCAGGCTACCCCAATTCACAGATCTACTGTACTGTATGTAATATAGCGCATGGGAAATTAGGCACTTGAGACGATGTTGTTTCACAAACCTGTTGTTTCTCAGTTCTTCTATCGATTGTTAACCAACATCATGATGATGATGGATAACCACAAAGAAACCATCATTCTTAAACATCATTTTTCCCCGCAACCAGAATAAGGCAGGACTCCACGGTTTTGCGCTACTCGACCAAAGTTGTATCAGCTTTGTTGCCTGCACACTACTCACACAGAGCTGTCCATAAATGTTGGTGGCGCCAATCATACGTGAATGATCATTACTACTGGCCTACCGCTATAGGGGTACATCATTTATCGACAAACCTTTACCAACCATCATCATTGACCATGTTCTTCAGCATCATCGGCCGCTATTTACCATCAAGTACTAACAAAACATGATAGTGAGCAACCTGGAAATGTTCAAGAATCGCCAACAAAACCTTTCCAGCCATGATGATGAACCATCATTGAGCATTTGTTGGTCCTCATATGTCCTCATTAATCTTTATTCGGCACTACCAACCAGCGTTACTATTTTTATGGCCGCTACAAACCACTGGCTTTTACTGACCACTAGATAACCATTGTCATAAACCCGTCACCAGGATTAGCTATCAAATACCATTATTTCAAACCATTCTTAGCAACCATGATTGCGAACATGATGATCATCCATCATCAGCCATCATCAACCATCATCAACCATCATCAGCCATCATCAACTATCATCAAACACCGCCAACTATCGTTCATCAACGTCGTCATCATCATCATCATCATCATCGATGAACCATTGACATTCCTTACAAAACATTGTCATCAAGCAATCATTGATGCATATTTGTTTATCAAACACCTTGGTTGATTAGCAATGTTTTATTATTGTCAACTATACTGATCAGTTGCTCCATCATTGGTTCATCATTACCAGGCCGATTCATCAACCACTATCAACAATTATTCTGCCGATTGCTACTGACCATTAGTGACCATTACTGACCATTCACCATTCACTGTAAAGTCCCATGGTTTTTCTGTCACCTTGCTGGAGACCTTCCCAGGTACGGACATCGTCGAATGGGGACCCTCCAAGAGCGTCGCTTCCTGCAGTGGGCGAGAGCAGGGAGGCCCGTTTGGGGGTTCTGAAGGGAGACTAAGTGACACTTAGCGGGAGATTTGAGACTAAGTGAGACTGAAGGGTTCGCCCATTAAGGAAGATTTGTGATTCTTTTCGTGGTTATTTGACTGTTAATTGATGGTTGGCTCAGTGGTTGAGTGGTAGGCCGATTTTTGACGAGTGCCGTATTGATGGTGAATTGATGTTTGGTTAGTGGTTAGTCACGTGTTAGTTGATGGTTACTTGGTGGTGAGTCAACTGTCAAGGATTGATGATTAGTTAACCGTCAACTGGTAGTTACTAGTAGCACCACAGGTTGGCAGAGAAACAGGCGCATACCAGCAGCAACGATAAGAAATATCCCCAAGAATTAAGCACTCATATCTTCCCATTTTCCCTTCCAACGGCTACTAAGCAACAATCATAGGAAGTATGCAAAATATACTATCTAGATTTTAATGGGGTTATACCCCAATATGACCATGGCTGTGGAGAACCATTTGCCTTTTGAAGTGTGTCAGTTTTCTCTATACTGTGATTTGGATCACGGAGCAGAGACCGGAACTGTGATTTGAAGCTGGTACATCGACCTGCTTCGTGCTACAGCTGTCTAGTCCTTGTCTCGGTTTGTCAACCAGCAACCATTAAGCATGTTGTCATCCACAGTACCAAGCTTCAAGGGTTTTAAATGCATGATTTTAGCATTACTAAGAATGATTGATCTTATCATCATTAATGCATCATCAACCACCATTCATGGTGATTCCTTCGGTCTCCAAGATTGCCCCCAGCCATGGGCCCTCCGCCAGAACTCAAGCCTTCACCCAGGAGAGCCCATGGGAAACTCCTCATGATCGAAGATCCTCATCGCTTGGAAACTCAGCGGTTAGCGACGCGTGGCTGGCGCCAGGTTGGTGGGTTGGTTTATGGGTTGTATCAGTTGCCCAGTCGCTCAGTCGTAAGTGCTGCAAAAATAGCTGAACATTTCGAAGTAATGGTCAATGAGTACGAATAAATCATCAGCTATTTAAAGTAACGGGGGGATCTTTATGATTGTCAAGGTTCCCTAGTGATTCATACCCTGTTGGCCATGATCCTGTGATAGAATAGTCATTTGGTCATGCTTGACATCCAACAACTGCGAAACTCGCAGTGTTCACATAGTCATAACATGTCATGACACCAAAACATAGGTCACTTGCTGTTCGTTGCATCAGCCAATCAAGGCTGATCATGTCCACGGACCATTCGACCTGTCTCCTTCCAAGGGCGTTCGCACGGTCAACTGGGGTAATCACTCCCTTACTGTCACTGAGCGAGGCTACAAATCCTCGGATAGGAACCTACAGATGATTGAGTTGATAGTTGAAATAACTTGTGTGTTGGATGTGCTCTTATTGCGGTGGACTGAAGAATTTGTTTTGTGCTTGTGAAGCGGGATGGTGAGTCAACTCGTCAAACATCGTCAAACATATTGAGATGCTGGTTCTGGTTCTTCAACGATCAGCAATTATGAACCATTAAGAACTATTCCTGTTGGTAATTATTCACATGATGATTGATCATGATTTAGCATTACTATTGCTTACTAGTAGTTAGTGTAAAAGCACACCATGTAAAACCCCAGTAAAATACATGCATTACATCATTGCTTACTGCCTTAGCATGTGCGGCTCAAAAGGTTAGCTTTGCTAGCTGCTGTGAGTTGCACTAGCTTAACGGTTATTATCATTTTTAGGCTAGATATCATCAACCCGGTGATTGATACCTGAAAATTCAGGTTATCAGCCGTAGTCTCTACCACGCAATGGCGAACAATGATGGTACAATGGTTCCTGTCCCTGGGAGTGGTCCGGCCGTGTCTTCCACCGCCGGGTTACCTCCCGTGCCCGCCGATCCGCAAGATCTGGACGTGGAAACGCAGAGTGCCCCAGCTGCGGCGTATTTCCAATTCATTCAGCAGAATAGCAACATGGTTCAACAAGGGAATGTCGACGCGTTGATGGCAATGGCAGAAACAAGACATAGGGAAGTCATGGAACAGGTGGTTGGCAACATGAAAGCCAAGACTAGTGCCATCGTTTCTGAGATGGAGAGGATACACACTCAGATGGAGAGAGACAAAGATCTGGAAAATGCTAGGTTGACTCATGAGATGGTTGAGCTTCGCAAAAATCATGAAAGTGAGTTGGAAGGGTATAAGCAGTTGGCATCCGGTGAACATCACAAGCTGCTTGACCAGCAGAAAGCTGCGTTGACGGGTGAATTCAACACTGCACTTGCCGAAACTGTTGCAAATGCCGAATCCATCGTTGAGAAGCTTAAGGATGACCACAGAAAAGAGGTTGATCTCCTGTCAGGCAACATGTTAGCCCTTCAGGTCGAGACGGACAGAAACCTCGACGAGGCAGCGCGGCAAAATAGTGCGCTTCAGGATCGTGTGGAGAAATTAACAGAGCAACTGGAACAAGAAATGGCGATGGCGAAGAAGCTCAGTGCCGGCTTAATTGCCGAGCCCGTAGCTGCAAAGCCGTCTGGAAAGCCGTCAGAACCAGAGAAGAAAGAGAACCCCACAGATCCACCAGAGCCGGAGCAGCCCAAAGTGGTTGAAATTAAAAAACTGCAGTCCTCGCTGAGGAAGCCCGTCCGCGTTTGGCCAGGCTTGTTGAGAAGCCAGCTAGTGCTCGTGATGCGTCGAAGCCTGCTGGTAATGATAGGGAAGACTTCAAATTTGTTGGAACACCACGGAAAGAGTACCAGGTGAACCAGGTCATGCACCAGTATCAGAACATTCGACCATTCAGTTCAGAAGGCAGACTGCACAGCCTGGCCCAGTGGGCACTTTGCCCGTACCACGGGTTGCGTCGAACCCTCAAAACGTTCCTGGGACTCCAGCTGGAGTCACAAATGATCAGTTGTCGGCGATCATCGCATCCATCACCAATAGAGGTGGAGATCCTGATAGACCACGTGTCAAGGAGGCTGAGATGATTAAGCTCAATGCTACGCCTACCCAGAAATGTTCCGAACATGGAAAGATCATGTAAAGCATGAGGCACGCTCCAGCAGTGACAAACCGGATGAAGCATGGGACTGGTTGAACCGAGTGTTCGATATAAAAGAGAATAGAAAGACTCTTGAAGCAGAGCTCCAGTCTCCCGGAAAATTCGTCACACTCGACGTCAAATTGTCGGCCGCGTGAACTCGCGTTGCCCAAGGCGATCTTGCTACGAAGATTCTCAGCTTCAAAGATGAGCAATCGAAAGCTGGAATTCAAGTGAGAGGTACACGGATATTGCTGATGTTTGAAGATCATTTCCGCACTTCACTGGAAGTTGGCAATCTGTATAGCATGGAGGATCTCCTTGGGGTAACCAAAGTTGGTGATACAAAGAGTGATCTTTCCAGATTAATCCATCGGTGGGATGCAACGATCGCTGGTATGGCCGAAGTGCCACGAGAATCCGTTCTCCGTGACATTCTTCTCCGACAAATTCGAAAGAGTGCACTGCTCCGATATGACATTGAGGTGTATGATCGAGCTAAAGAAGGCGCAAGAGAGAAGACTTACGAGTTCTTGCGTCAATCCATCAAGGATTTCCTTGACAGAGAGAGACTGCGCGAGAACAGAGAGCGAGTCGCCCAGCGTCAGCGTGCACAACAAAGAGAGCGCAAAGAAGAGAAAGCTGCCGCTGCAAAAGAAGAAAGGGACAAAAGAAGAAGAGGTAGAACCACTTCCCCTGGAGGCAGTAGATCTCGTGGTCGCTCACCCGCCAAAGACAGAAAGAAGGAATGTTTCCAATTCAAGAACACCGGGAAATGTGACAAAGGAGACGCTTGCAAGCATGCCCATGTCAGAGGTGGTGATCGAAGTAGGACCCCCAACAAGAAGAGATGGAAGCAACAAAAGGTCACAATCCCCTGGCAAAGGCAGACTGTCAAAAGAAGAGATGAAAAAGATCCCGTGCACATATTTCCAGCAAGGAAAGTGCAGAAGAGGAAAGAATGCCTTCTACAAGCACGAAAGCCAGGCAGCAGCAGCCAAGGATCACAAAAGACTTAATTAATTCACCAGCACCAAAGAAAGGAAATGACAAGAAAGGTGGAAAGGCAGCTGTTTGCATTCAAGAGAAGTTTGCGTGCATTGCCAAAACGAAGCCGGATTCACTTCCGAAGCCCGAACACAAGAGTGCACGAAAGAGTAGAAGCAAATCCGCCAAGATGAGCGTCAGATTCAAAAGAAAACCAACGATCATTGAAATCCCAAAAGTTGGACAACAGCACAAAGTCAAACAGTCAAAGAGAACCTATGACAAATGGTACCCAAGTACAAGTGACGTGCCTATCGGCAACATCAGTGATGTGCACAAAGCACAGTTGCATGCAAGACAGCTGCAAGAAGCAGTGAAATGTTTTCATGTGTACCCACAACCAAGTTGCAAGTTCACGTGCGAGAGTTCGAACGGTGAACTGACCTGCAAACATTGCCGTGAAATCAGTGGTCCATCCAAGTTGCGAGCAGTGAACATGGTACCCACGATGGAGAAGCAGGGGGGGATTGGTCATGGTTAGTTGATTCCGGGGCGGAACAAGACTTAGTGAGTGAGTCCCAGCTCTGGGGGGGCAAAAGCTTCCAATCGACGTAGGACATGCAATCCCGTGAATCTGATTACTGCGAATGGATCCACTCAGGCAAGTGAGGTTGTGGACATCAAGCTGAAACCGTTGCCAGAACCGGTGTGTCCGTATGTGCTTGATGAGATGATGAGACTCCTGCCGTGCTTTCGGTTGGCCTTCGTGTCTTGGACATGGGCTACAGCTTCGCATGGCCATCAGGGGGGGCGCCAATTCTTGTTAGACCCGATGGAAAGATTGTTATCTTGAAGATTGACGGTCACGTCCCAGTGTTGGACGACACATGCAAAGCGGTTTCCAGAGAAAGTTTCAGAAAAAATGCCGGCCTCAAGAAGCTGTTTGCTATGCCGAGTTCATTCGCGTGCCCAGCCGAAGCCGCAGCCGAAGATCCTGACCCGGAAGGGGTAGATGAACACGTACCTGATGAAGATCATGATTATCTTAGGAGTAGAAAGGTTGAAGACTTGATGGAAGAAGCACAGTCTGTGAAGCACCAATTCACTCATTTCCCGAAGAATCCCTCCTGCCGAACATGTCAGCGAGCGCGCATGGTGGCACCACCTGCCAGAAAGAAGGGGGGCCAAGCCCGCATTGAGACTCATGAATTTGGACATCGCATCATTGCTGACCATGTTTTGGTGAGAACCAATGAGGAAAAAGGTTGGAGAGGAGAGAATGTTGGTATGGTCATCAAAGATTTGCATACACAGTTCAGAAGTGTTTTTCCCAGTCAATCACGTGACAGCACGAGCTGCAATGAAGCCCTCAACCATTTCATAGGACCCAAAGATGGCATCGAGGTTATCTACACAGACAACTCTCGTGAGCTCGAGAAGTCGATTGAAGATTTGGGTTACCGCCATCAGACGTCAATTGAGTACATCGACAGTTCAAAGTCATTTGTTGAGAGAGAGATCCGACAACTGCTTGAAGGGGCACGATCGAATTTGGTTCAATCTGGTTTGCCAATCAAGCTATGGCCACTTGCAATCAAGCATCATGCTACAGCAGTGAATGCCAGCAGGCAATTGAATGGTCAACCATCACAACATTTCTGGTAAGATGGATCCTACTTCCAACACTGTGGTGTTTCTTGGTTACCATATTCAACCAGGACATGTTCGGCGAGGAGAGCATTTGGTTGCTCGAATTGGACTGTGCAAAGCACGAAGCGGATCGAGCTCCCCTCTGACGGATTCATTTTCCCGCTGCGAGTGCTTCAGCAGAGCAGAGAACCGAAGCCAGACAAGTTGGAGGAGAATGTAATGCCAGAAGAACCAATCCCACAGGAAACTGAATTGCGCGAACACATTGACGGTATGAGTGAATATGAGCCATCCATCGCTCCGGAGGATCAGGCCATCTTCGATGATGAGCCCACCGAAGGAGATGCCCCAGCTGCAGATGAAGGGAAAGTTGACATCAAGAAACCCCCAACTGATGCAGAGGTTCTTGAGGAGCTAAGGGCTGCCGATACAACCCCAGTTGGAATACCAATACCTGATGGTTACATCCTTGATGGTGTTCGGCTGATCCAGAAGCGTAAGACAACAAGACCTCCTGATATCCCATCAGACATGTGGAAGATGTTGAGTCCCAGAAGAAAGCTGCAAGGCAAGCTGCCAAAGCTGCTGAAGAAGGTAAGTCATCAGAGAAGCCTGAGCCAAGTAGCGGAAGCAAATCAA
This sequence comes from Symbiodinium kawagutii, assembly GCA_009767595.1. Lineage (NCBI taxonomy): Eukaryota > Dinophyceae > Suessiales > Symbiodiniaceae > Symbiodinium > Symbiodinium kawagutii. Next base: position 16,191 of record VSDK01020647.1, read on the forward strand.
AGAAGAAGAAGAAGAAGAAGAAGAAGAAGAAAGCTTCTGCCGCCTTTGTTGGCGAGCCTGTCCGAACTGCTGCTGCATTAGCGCGACCACTTCTTGGAGCGTGGGAGATCGTTCCACCGAATGCCCCGAAGTTTTATGTGCCAGATTATGCCTGTGATTTCGTCAGCTCCCAAAGAGGAGCACAATCCCAACATCCGTCAGTTCATTGCTGAAAGAATCCAGCACATCGAGTTTCAGACAGCAGTTGAATTGTTTGCATCCGTAGCTCGTCTTGTTACAAAGCAAGAGGTTGCCAAGACACCCGCTGCACAAGCTGCATTGGCTAAGGAATGGGCTAACTTGCGCAACAAAGGAGTATGGGATGAATCATGAGTGAGGGAATGTAGAGACATAGTGAATGAAGCAAAGAAGAATCAGCAGAAAGTTCATTTGGGCAGGATTTTTGAGGCTTGCTACGAGAAAGGTTCAGAGCTACCTGAAGGTGATCCCCGAAGAAAATTCAAGGGTTGTATGGTTTTCCAGGGAAACAATGTCAGAGATGAGAATCACGATGCCGCATTGTTCAACGAAATGGGATCAAGCCCCGCATCCATGGAAGCAGCGAAGATCTTAGATGCCTTTGGCAGCCAGCCTGGTTTCAGCAAGGAGCAAGCAGACGCCATCCAAGCGTACATTCAGGCCCACTTCACTGGGGCGCCCACTTGGTTGACCTTGCCAAAGAACCGCTGGCCAGCAGACTGGAAAAGCAAGTTTGACAATTCTATGGTTCCCATGATTTTAGACTTATACGGTCATCCCGATAGTGGTGGTATCTGGGAACAGTTCTTCAACTCTCAATTGGCGAAGAACAAACGGCGACAGATTCTCCCAGATGTTTGGCAGTCCATCTTTCATCATCCGGACTATGATTGCATGCTGGTTGTCTATGTTGATGACTTCAAGCTTGCTGGGCCAACGGGAAACCTTGCAAAAGCTTGGAAATCAATCCGTAGTGCCGTCAACATCGGGGATCCAGAGCCATGCGACCGATACCTTGGCTGTCAGCATCATGAAATTAACAACATCCAGCTGCCCGAACACGCTCACCCATTTGCCCATGTTTTCAAAGCTGAGCATGCTGCGCCAGCCCAACATAGCTTGGATACGCCACCATTGGCAACCCCGCAAGAAATTGTACCATCCAGGTGGTGAGGGGGGAACATCATCAAAGTTTTCTGATTCAGTTGCGTCACAAAGAACAACTGTGTTTGACCAAAAGGTCACGATGAAGGGTTGTCCAATCATCACTGAATGGTACGGGAGCGCTGGCAGCACACAGATCACTGAGGACAACTGGAATGATGGACTACCAAAACAGATTCAGGAGTTTTGGACATGTAGAGCAATTTTTAGGCACAAGGAGTTGAATGCAGCAGCCAGCAAAAGCAGGCCAGGGCCAACCAGGAACAAGCGCGATGCCAAGAATGAAGCGAAAGCCGAAAGGTTTCGGGATGCTAATGATGCCGTGAAACACAAAAGTGCCGGTGTCATGACCGAGCCCGTGAACATTGTCAGGTATGACATGTCAGCTTTCCTTCAATCATGCGTAGATGCGTATTGTAACCTGGCCAAGGTCCAAGCATCATCCCTTGCTCAAGTGTCCACTCCGTTTTGTGATGCCGGAATTGCTAGACCAACCTTGAGTGAAGATGAGAAGCCTGGTAAGCTGCAACCCATTGCGAGTAGAGTTCTGATGAAGATTCTATTTGCAGCCCGAATGGCTAGATTCGACTTACTCAGAACAACACAAAGTTTGGCATCTAGAGTCACAAAGTGGTCAGTTGAATGTGATGTTGCGTTGCATAGACTCGTTGCATACATCAACTCCACAAAGGATGATTTGTTGCTCCAAGGTTCCATTGGTGACAAGATTGCAGATTGCCAGATTTAGTTGTTTGCAGATGCAGACCATTCTGGAGAACATGACTCAAAGAGTACATCCCGGTAGTACCACTTGCCTAGTCAGGCCCAACACCTATTTCCCATTGAATGCCTTCTCAAAGAAAGAAACCACTGTTGTGCGGTCGTGTCGGCGAATCATAGTATGCGAACTGAAGGGATTCCTGTTCTGGCTTTGTTTGAGCAACTTGGATTTTTCAAGAAATTGAAGAAGGGTAAAGCCGACTTCACTGTCGAGCCCCGAAATTCTCCAGACGAAGTGTTCACCAGAACCGATCCCGAGCTTGATGAGATTCGGTATGAAAACGTAGATGGAGGTTGCTCCATAGCCAACATCAACAGGCTCAAAGCATCATTCCCCGAGTTCTATCAGGTAAAGTTCATGGAGGATAATCAGGCCACCATCACGGTGTGTAAATCTGGTAATTCTCCAACTATGCGGCGCATGAACAAGACCCAGAACATTAGCTTCAAATGGTTAAAGCAACAGTTTGAGAGAGGTCAGTTTGATTTGCTGAACGTGGGCACAAAAGATCAAGTAGCTGATATCCTCACCAAACCCTTCACTTCTGCAACACGCGCTTAGGCTGATTGGAATCGGACCCATTTTGAAGGCTCTGCGCCAGGATAAGGTGCGCCCCATAGAGCGGGTCAGTGCAGCCTTGGATGAGGGGGGTGAGCGCAATAGGATGGCTGTCGAGTTCTGCTGTTCAACCAATTCCAAGATTGTCGATGTTTTCGAGAACCTTGATGGGGCCAAGAGCAGTAACCAAAAGGTTGTTGAAGAAGAGGTGAAAGATTTCCGTAGGAAACATCCCAAAGGACACCTCATGCTCTACGATTCACTCCCATGTGTAGGTGGTAGCCCATGGGGCAACATCAACGGTCTAACCGACAAGGGCAGAGAACGCATCGAAATCCAGCAGTCAGAGTTCTCAGATCTGTTCAAATCATTTGCGAAGCTTGTGGAATCACTCAAAGATGAGCGTATTTCCATTGCTTTCGAATTATCCCGAAATTGCAAATATTGGGCATGGCTTCTCGTACTACAGTTCCTCAGAAAGCATCGTTTAGAGAAATACCACTTCAATGGTTGAGTAGTGATCGGAAGAACGGGTCGGCCACTGAAGAAGGGCTGGTCAATGCCACAGACATCGAACACATGAAGTGTCTTGAAAAATATCAGTGTGATGGTAAACACGAACATGATGAAAGCAGGGGAAAGCACCTTCAGCTTGCCGAAAACTACACCTTTAAGTTGACGGACATCATTCATGATTGCTTTGCAGACTCGGCACAAGAGTCCAAGCAGGGAAAGGCCATCCGAGCTTGTCCCGCCATCAGGACTGAAGCCGAGAGACCTGGTGCCTTCGCCATCCAGAATGACCCCGCCGTCTTCGCTGACGTGCCCGATCGTACGGATGACCAGACGAAGAACTTTGCTTACTGGGAACAGGTCCTTAGGAGAATGTTGACATCTGTGATGTTCATGGATTTTGGTCAGAAACAAGACATTGCCGATTTCACAGCTGGACTAATTGCAGACTGCACCACTCAGAGTGTTTTGTCAGTTTACACCGGGGACAAGGGCTGCTTCAATTCACTCTCGCCGATCCTCACGATCGCGCCCATGGAATTCTGGAACATCCCACCTGCGCCGAACAGAGAGAATTCTGTCGTGTTCATCACTGTTTCAGATTCAGGGCTTGCGATGATTACAAGGCGTGGTAGAACCCTCCAGAAGGACATAATGGAAGAGGAGTTCGCCACTAGAAAGCCTGACTTCGTAGCGGAGTGGAAGCACAAGATGATGCGGGGTAAAAACCTTCAGCAGCTGGTCAAAGAAGCCGTAGTTCTCGTCGATAATGCATTCTCGCGCCACGGAGCTGATACTGATATCTATGTGATTGTGTATTGGAATGGCAACGGGTTGGTCGGCGAGCACGGAGTGTGCGATGAAGTGAAGTTCCCATATACTCAAGCCCAAGGCCTCTACCCGGAGATCATGAAGGATGTCAAAGACATACCAGGTGGTTCATTGAACAAATGGCGAAGCGTGCACTCCGTGTTGCCGGCGTCATGGCCGAGCCCGATTTCAACCTGCACGGACTTGCTGGAACCCCATATGAGTATTTCCTGAAAGAATACAAGACATGGTTCACCGGGGAAGCGATTTATGAGTATTGGAACCGAAACAAAGGTAGGATTTGGCCTCATTGGATTGAGAGCGATGAACTGACATCCGACATCGCACTTCACGACCAGTACCATCCTGATTTCATTGACAGCAACAGGGAAAGGTTCATGTCGTGGCTCACGGGGCTCAACCGTCCCTGCAGCGAATGCGCCAAAGCCGAAGACGTGAGACAAATCAGTGTCAGGTCCAGTTCAACCATCTCCGGGTTGCCACAGAGCAAATGAAAGCGGAAGTGCCAAGGGTGAAAGATGCAGTTTCTGCCCGTGCCGCCAGGTTCACTCCTGTGCCCGAGGCTTTCATAAAGGAAGAAGTCCGAAGAGAGCAACCGGACTCAGATGTCTTTTTGCAACCAGAGACATTGCCAGACACTGACTACGCATCCGAGCCAAAAGAACCGCCACCGGGAACATCGCCAACCTCGAAGAAGAGACCAAAGTCAAAGCCAGATTCAGTTCAGAGGCCGAAACCTTCTGAGGCAGCAAGTCCCGCTGCGGCGGCAAGTATTGCGGCACCATCAACGGCTGCAGGAAGTTCCCAAGTTGCATCAAGAGACCCGCAACTGATCCATGAGAGGAATTATCGTCCATTGCACACGAAAGGACATGTCTCTGAGTACCGCTACACCTCGAAGCAAGATGACAATGGCGTCGAGAAACTTCATGTGGTGGTTGAAGGACACGAGCACGAACTTCTTGCGAAGACAGGAGCTGAAGTGGGGAATAGATACAGCCATTACCAGAACAAGCTGAAAAACCATCTTCGCTCCATGAGTGCAGTTGGCCGAGGTCATGGGAGACACTCCGATCTGCCGTTTGATGAGAACATGTTCATCGACATCGATGTTTTCGCCACGGCTTCCTTGCAGGATTTCCCAAGTAGGATAGAGATGAGCATCACGGTCAATGACCTGATTGCGATCGCATATCAAGATGATAAGGGGATATTCGGGTTCTTGCGTGCAGCCGGATTGAAGACCGCAGCTCACCGAAATTACTCTTACTGGCCCTTCAAAGTGCGCGAAGTCCAAGGACACTCCAGAGAAGCCCTGACAGAGCAGCGTGACCAGTTCACATTGGCGGATCTCATCTACGCCTCTCCAGATTTGGCTGACGGCAAGAAAGCTGCCTTCACTGGCAAGCCCGTCGCTCCAATGGACCAGCTCCCGTCAGTGGTGTACCGCAGGACCAAACCACATCTTTGGAAGAGCATCGTCAAAAGCGGACTCATTCCAGGTGGCACTGACAGGGTCAATTCACGCCGTGGACACATGTATCTCAGCTCAAAAACGGTTGAGGATGCTGGGTATCGTTCAGGTTTGCGTGCAGGAGCACCGATCCAACTGACGATCGCCTTCAAGGAAGCTGTTGAAGCCGGCATCGTGTTTTTCAGGACCAGGAGTGACGGGATCCTCACTGCGGATTCAATGCCATCGCGGTTCATCGCCTCCGTGGATGACACAGTCAACAAAGTTGTTTTGTGGTCTCGCCAGAGTAACCCTGCAACGAGAAAGACCAGTGTTCGTCTTACCCCAAGAGGTGAAGAAGAAGAAGAAGAGGGAGACAAGCCAGAAGCAGCATCGTCCTCTGCCCCAAAGGCTCCGTTCATTCGGATGCTCGCGGGCGACAACGAAAAGATCATTATGAGTACCCTGACTCTCCAAGATTGAAACCAGGTGTGGTTCCAAAGCCTCCTCAAGCCCCAAGCAAGAAGTGACCAAACTTCAGCGCCAAAGAAAAAGCCTGAAGCCCAGAAAGCTGATGAGGAGAAAAGAGAGGAGAAAGAAAAGGAGCCACAGAAAGAACCTGAAGAGGAGGGGCATAAGGAAGAGCCAAAGGATCCTGGCTACAAGATGGCATTCGGAAAGCATTCCACTCGATCCAAAGCTGCCGTCAAAGGCAAGCCCGACCAAGTGGAGATCTACTTTGGCGATTGCCCGGTCTGCATGACTGAATATGTGCCAGGACAGTTCGCTTGCGACGTCTGCCAATATTCACCTTTGCCACAGCCTGATGGTAGCATCCCGGATGACCCCAAGAAAGCCCAGCAGATCATCGACAAACGACGTAAGTTTCTGGTTGGGGAAGGCATCAAGCTCAAGTTGGATGCACAGGTGATGAGAAACTTCACGGCTAGCCAGATTGAAAAGGCAAGAGGACAGATCTCAGAAGCAGGTAGAGGACAAGAGGGAGTGGAGGCCAGGTTCATTCAGGGCGCACGTCAAAAATTGAAACGAGCCATCCAGCAAGGATTCACCAGCATTGAGAACAGGTATTCCTATGACCTCACGTTCATGGAACGGCTACTGGAAGATGGATACACGAGGTACGACATCGCTCTCCTCGACTTTCTTGCTGATGCACATGTGGCCGGTCCACCTCGCACCTCTCGTCAGGTAGCCCTTGGAGTTGCAACAGGCTTGGAGACCGGCAACAAGATTTCGAGGCTACTACTCTACTTTGAGAAAGAAATCACTGAGATCCCAGCCAACTTTCGATGGTGGAACATCCACTGGGGCATGGTGTACCATGACAGGGTTTTCTCTCCGACTGAATATCTCGATTTCATCAATGCGAACCTACAGTTCAGGTACCTCTTGACGTGGGAAGGGTTCCATGAATGCGACCCTACTGGCAACATCTTACAGTTTGACGAGGTGTATGCTGCCAATCTTCCCAAAGTCCTTGCAAGCACTGAACAGAAGAAGAGGCAGAGTACCATCAACAAGTCCAAAGGAGCAGATTCCGCCAGCTTAAATATGCTGAGGCCCAAATATTCTCCACGGCAAAGAGGCACTGGCTATAACGCTTGGCGACAGCAGACAATTTCTTCAGCGTCAAGCAGGGCGACAGCTGCAACTGTGGAACGGGAGCACCGAGGCTACAGGACACAGGCTGAAAGCGAGGACTCGCCAGGTGTTGAGTGGGAGAAGTGGAGAGGGTCGTGGTACTGGCGTTGGGGTGGAAGTTCTGTCTGGAACAAGTACCACGAACGTTAATCCCCATGTGCCTTTTTGGAGCAATGCTAAAGGCATAATCCTGATTTAATTCAGTGGATCCTTCATGCTGCCCTTTTGTTGCCTTTCAGCCAAGTTTAAAACCGCGATGTGAAATCCATGGCCACTTTCATTGGTGCGCCCGAGATCCCGGATGGCTGGAGCATCTCCTTCCTGCGCGGCGGATCTGAGGGGGGTGTAAAAGCACACCATGTAAAACCCTTGTAATATACATGCATTACATCATTGCTTATTGCCTTGGCATGTGCGGCTCAAAAGGTTAGCTTCGCTAGCTGCTGTGAGTTGCACTAGCTTAACGGTGATTATTGTTTTTAGGCTAGATATCATCGAACCGGTGATTGATACTTGAAAATTCAGCTAGTAGGATTTCTAACGTCCATTGATCATTGATTTTGCCATTACCATTAGTAATCATTACCAATACTAACACTATGCTTATTGTGTTCAATTCACTCATCATTATGCATCACCCGTTATTCACACCACATCCACCAGTTGCAGAGGATGTGGTTATGACGGCAACGAGTTCTTCGAGGTCTCCAGCGACACGGCGCGCGCCGCGAAGGGAGAGCCGAAGTAAACCGCAGAACGGCACTGTTTGCACTGCCGGAAATCGTTGGCTCAGAATGGCTGACGGTAAGATCAGTTAAACATGGCCCATAGGTAATGGTTGATGATCATGGCAAGTTGTTGAAAGTGTTTGATATCACTAGTAGCGACCCATTTCATATGGTTCATCATGGTTGCTCATACTAGAAATGTTGACAGCAACGTGTTTCTTCTTCTACCTTCCTTGACTTCCACCTTCTTTGAACTCTACTTTGATTGACTTCAACCTGTCTCTTCTTCTACCTTCTTCTTCTTCTCCCTGCTTCCTCTTCTACCTTCTTTGTCTTCACCTTTTTTGACGTCTACCTGCTCCTTCTTCTATCTTCGACCTTCTTATTCTTCTACCTTCTCCTCCCTGCTGCTTCTTTTGCCTTCTTCTTCTCCCTGCTTCCTGTTCTACCTTTTTTGGCTTCTACCTTCGTATTTTTCTACCTTCTTCTTCCTCTATCTTCTTATTCTTCTGCCGTCTTCTTCAGTCTTATTCTTCTTCTCCCTCCTTCTTCTACCTTGTTATTCTTGCCATTCTTCTACTTTCACCCTTTTTTCTTTTACCTTATTTGACTTCTACCTTCTTCTTCAACTTGTTTTGGCTTCTACACTTCTACCTTCTCCTTCTTCTATCTTGTTCTTCTCCCTGCTGCTTCTTTTGACTTCTGCTTCTTCTCCCCACTTCCTCTTTTACCTTCTTCTTCTACCTTCTTTCACTTTTGCCTTCTTCTTCCACCTTCTTCTACCTTCTGATTCTTCTACCTTCTCCCTTTCTCTACCTTGTTCTTCCTTTTCCTTCTTCTTCTTCTACCTTCTTCTTCTTCTCCTCCTTCTTCTTCTTCTTTTTCTACCTTCTTCTTCTTCTTCTACCTTCTTCTTCCTTCTTCCTTCTTCTTCCTTCTTCTTCTTCCTTCTTCTTCTTCTTCTTCTTTTTCTTCTTCTTCTTCTTCTTTTTTCTTTTTCTTCTTCTTCTTCTTCTGCTTCTTCTTCTTCTTCTTCTTCTTCTTTTTCTTCTTCTTCTTTTTTCTTTTTCTTCTTCTTCTTCTTCTTCTCCTTCTTCTTGTTCTTCTTCTTCTTCTACCTTCTTTGTCTTGCTCTACTTCTTTGTCCACCATCAAAATTATCAATCATCAAAGGAAGTTTCGATACGAAAGTTCCGTGTTACGAACAACCACAATGACTACTGCAACTGATGGCTAATGCAACAGATGTCTAGAGCCAGAGAAGTCTAGAGCAAGAGATGTCTAGAGCAAGAGATGTCTAGAGCAAGAGATGTCTGAAGCAAGAGATGTCTAGAGCAAGAGATGTCTGAAGCAAGACGTCTGAAGCAAGATGTCCGAAGCAAGAGATGTCTGAAGCAAGAGATGTCTGAAGCAAGAGATGTCTGAAGCAAGAGACGTCTGAAGCAAGAGATGTCTGAAG
>VSDK01020647.1:29108-55118 GCA_009767595.1 Symbiodinium kawagutii
GTTGGTGGTTTTGTGTTGGTGGTTTTGCGCTGGTGGTTTTGCGTTGGTGGTTTTGCGTTGGTGGTTTTGTGTTGGTGGCTTTGTGTGGTGGTCTTGTTTTGCTGGTTTTGTGCTGGTGGTTTTGTGTGGTGGTTTTGTCGCGCAACAGGAAGCACAATTTTTTGAAAGAACCATTCCAACAAACTATAGGCACTTTTGCCTCTGAATTATAGGCCACCGTTTTCTTTGATCTTATAGTGGTTGACCTTGGGAAACTTCCGCCCCCGGCTTGCCCGGGTACTACTGGTAATTATTAACCATGATGTCACCATCATATCATTTTTCCGCTGGTCTAGATGATTCTTCGCAACTGGGCAACACTTGGAGCATGCTTCACCCCACAATGCGGTTAAGAAAAATGTCTGGTTGCTGGTTGAAGAAACCGTTCCCCCAGTATTAACAAATAATGGGTTGGGCGCACAGGTGCGAAAGAGAAGACGGGGGCTGGAGTACCAGCCCCCCGTCCAAACCCGAATTCTCAAACCCAGGATCGTGGAAATTTGCGCGCGTCTGTCCGGAGAGGTGGGGTGGTGGGTTGGGTTGTGGGGTGGGAGGTGGGGTGAAGGGGGGCTATTTCAGAATGCTAGTAAACCTTTGCAGCAACAAGTCCAAGACTCAGCCAAGCTTTCCTGCAGCGGTCGTGGTGGACACGCAAACAACGCAGCCGTGGTTCAGGGAAAACCATCACATCAGTATGGACGAACTCTGCATGATCATCATTGGCGCACATCATTTCGAAACGAAACTACAAGTTTCGCATGCCGATCTGCCTTTTTGCAGCGCTCAGGGGCCAGCTGTGATCCTTGCCGCCGCGATGTGTCAACCAGGGGAACGACCTGTGACTATTCAGCAGAGTGGGATTCACATTGGCGAGCAACAATGCATCACTACCTGTCGCTTTTTGGCGCGATGACTGGAATGATTAGGACTAGAAGCGAATCTTGCAGCACCGGCATGCCTTTTCCAAATCAGTCCGCAACCAGAATGGACATGAGCAGGCGCTTGAAGCCGTTTGTGGCAAGTCAATCAAAGGAGCTCACAGTGAAGCTTGGTCCCCCTTGGCGGCACCCTCGCTGCAGCTGTATGCAGCAATATGTTACGACAAGATTGACCGAGGTTCTCCGCAATTCAGGCTTCAATATTTTTTCTGCTGCCAAAAATTGCTGATGGCAGGATCTCTTTTGGTTGGAAGGCGGTGTGGGCCGAAGGAAGCAGAGCACATCTCATTTCAACACCAAACCGAAGGATGTGCAGGATTGGTTCGGTTGACCAAATCCTTAAGACTGTGGTTTGCCAAAGCAGATTTCGATCAAGCCCAGCAGATCGTTCGCCCACCAAAACCGGTTCCAGTGAACATGGAAGCCAACCGGGAGTTACAAGTTGGAGCCATTTCGCGCGACAGCAACTATGCTGCAATCTTGCAGCAAGGCCATTCGATGGGAAGGCCTTAGCCCTCGGGCCTGGCCGGTGGCCCTGCTGCAGAAGCGATTTGTTTTTCGATCCTATGGCAACGTTGTCGAAGGAAATCGTACCAAGGGCCACATATCCGCTTCACCCCATCCTGGGCCAAAGGCACAGAGAATTCCTGCCAAATTGGCGCCACGAGGTCCATGGGCCAAATTTGAGTGTTTCTGCAACAATTGCACCTCGAGTTGTTCAGGGCCCGACAGACACCAGGTTTGCAGTTCAGAACAAATTTATTTCGAAGGTTGAACAGCCCTTGATTGATTGCAATCGGAGACAACGCGCAGCTTTGCCCATGTGGAAGCCAGAGAGAATTAGACCCATGCAGCAATCGCTCAAGTCAGACCAGAGCGCGATTTCCCACCAATCGGCTGAATTCAATGCCACATCGGCTGATTTGCGTAATTTGCTGGTGAGCTAACAAAGCCAGATCGTGGCGAAGGTGGGCCAGAAGATAAGGGCAAGGTTTGACAACCAATGGATTGAAACCAGGTGCCTTTTCACATGCCATGCGCTTTCCTGCACATAGTGAAATAGATTTTTTTGATTGCGCCTTGACATTGACAACCAATGGATTGAAACCAGGTGCCTTTTCACATGCCATGCGCTTTCCTGCACATAGTGAAATAGATTTTTTTGATTGCGCCTTGACATTGACAACCAATGGATTGAAACCAGGTGCCTTTTCACATGCCATGCGCTTTCCTGCACATAGTGAAATGGATTTTTTGACTGCGCCTTGACAATGAAGTCCAGCCACCGCTGGAACCATGCCAGGTATCCAATTGTTTTGCCTTTCATCCCTTCATTCGTTCACTTTCATTTGGTCATTCGAAAGGCTTTGCTTTTAGTGTAAATCCTCTTTAATTGGGGAATGCGTTTGTTTTTATTTTGCCTCATTTTGGGAATTTCGTACCTTGCCCGCAGCAGAATAAGTTAAAGGCCACTGCTCTTGACATGACATGTTGCCTTGGGATTGATCGCCCTTCCCCTCTGCGAGCACAAAGGATCGATGATCCTGGGCCAGGGTCCAAGATGAAGTTTGCGGGGATTAACCCATTCAGAGACGTCCAAGCTGGTGTGTGAAAGATGGGAACGCGCCGTAATCTTGACTTCAAAGCAAGCGCCATGGGTGACCTGATGGATGCGGGGGCCATCAAGCAATCGACCAGGCCAAGTCACGACGCAATCGAAACCAGTGGACGCACGAAGACATAGAGGAGCCCAGTCGCTCAAAATCAAGAGAGCAGATCGGGCGGTAGGAGTAGCACCATGGACTGCCTTGAAAATCCAATCATCATCCAGAGGCTTGGATGCAATCAAGAAAGGACGAAAGCCATCGAAGGGACCTTGCAACAAGATCACATGAATGCAGCGCAAGGCATCATTCCGAAGAGGTGGTTGAGGAGACATCAAAACACGAAGAGAGGACGATTGCGATCCAAACTAGCATGCCAAACACGCTGAAATAAATCAAGCCAAACCATCGGGTCCAAAATGCGACCGACAGAGACACTCCTGGGGTCTGAACAGGCCACATAGCGACTGCCATCCAGATAATACGTCAAGAAGACAGGTCCATGTTCGGCACCAACTTGATTAGCACCTTGCATGATCCACCAGCGTTGCAAATGATCCAGTGACCCTGCAGAATGATCCTCAGAAAGATTCGAAGAGCTAGCAGTGCTCTCCCCAGACGGCTGAGCAGAATCCACATGGGCGGGAAACACAGCCAAAGCGTCATCAGGTGACACAACAGGGAGACCATCGCGACGGCTTGGGGTCAGAGTATCAGGGAAAAGTGAACAATGCCTCTGGAACAAATCAATTGCATGATTCAGCGCTAGCAAGGGGCCCTTCCATTGAGAAGACATGGTTTGCGCCGTAGAAACGGCGTCATGGCTTTGAGGGCGATTCGAAACAACCCGGACTTCGACAGATTGTCCGGACATCAGGGCAGAAGTATACATGGAAGTCCATTGGATTCCAGCGACCGAAGCAACCATTGCAGGCAATTCATTGTTCAAGTCCACATCGGAAAGGTATTGACACACATACCATCGAACAAGAGAAACGGGGATGTACGGAGAAAGGGAGCCACACACCGAAACGGCAGAGAAAGCTCAGGTGGTTCCGCTTCAAGCGCTTTCACAAGTAGAGCAACCTCATCAGATCTAGCGCCAAGCTCAACAATCAAATATAGTCCAGCGGCGGCATCCTCACCAGGAAAAAAAGAGCTGGAGGAGGAAAAACCAAACTTAAGCCAAATGGTGTGTCGTGGAGAAGATGATCATGCCATGCGTCCACAATAAGGTCACGCCAACGAAAGGGATCCAAGGGGAGATGCAACTGACGGGAATCCGCGCTGCTTGGATGGCTACGATGGCAAACCAACCAAGTGTGCACACAATACGAGCGTGAATCATGAACTGAATTGTTATCAGGTTGCAACTCCGCCAAATCTTCCATCTCAGCTTGTGCGTCAATGTCCCATGAATGTGAGGCATCAGGTGAAGGCATGGGGTCGGATAACGAGGAACACACTGATCGTTCTTCGTTGAACAACGATTTTTGATCCAATCCGGCATGTTGTAGACTGGACTTACAACAGGAAAGATGGCAAAGACTTCTGCAGGGGCGCTTTCCACGCACACAGTCACCAAAGCCGGAGTGGGCAGAGACTATTCGAAGGTAACTCACACTCATACATCGAGAGCCCATAGAGTATGAGTATAAGGACAGACAACGAGCCACCAGACAGAGCAGGAGAGTCATGAGCTAAACTGCTTGAAGCTTCGGACACAGTATGAGGATTACGATCCCTAGAACGAGACGCCTCTCTTGAAGTCAATTCACTTGATCCTTCATCAATGACAAGCCCTCCGCAAAATCTGTGCCAGTCCATGGATGTCTTTTGGGGAAAGCCGCATGCCAGGTATCCCATGCTGACATGTACGGATGAGTGCTGTAGAGACTATCATCATTATTTGAATGCAAAATCCATGGCTTGTCGGGCCAATCATGCAATGCATCAATAGGCACACTCAAATTAAAAATGGGTGAGCAAGGCAAGGATGCACTGAAGAAGCCCAGAGAGACATCGCCGACGAAAGAGACGTGTTTGGGAACGGAAGAGCAGGAACGCTTTAAGCGGGAACGAAAGTGAGGAACAGCCTGAGAACGCACGGAGACACAACCCACAGTATCAATCCACGCCGATTCCAGAGGAGATTCAAAAGCCATGTCAAGAGAAGTCCACCACAAGGCCAGCTCACAGACTTCCCAAGGGGAGACCAAAACTGCAGTTTGGCAAATCGAATGGCGCCACAACAGTGTCTGCGGTGACATCTCAGTTCCTAAACATGGGTATCTTGACAGGACATGCACTAAGCAAACCTCCTTTCGGTCTATTTGCCCGCCTCCTGACAAGACTCGTTCATCACTGGCGCAGCAGCAGCCACTGGTACCGGTGCTCCAAATGGCAGCTGAGACGGCAAACAAGGTTGCGCACCTGATTCTGACTTGTCGAGGTCGGCTTCCTCTTCTGCTGCACCTGGATGCAATTTCCTTTTCTTGAGTTGCATTTCTGCCAGCGATTGGTCCGCTTGTTCCCCCATTGCTCGAAGACTGTGCTTGAGCTGTACCATGTTCTGCTGTATGGTCGTGCCCAAGAAACTGCCCGGCATTTCCCCGTCGGAGATCTCGCCACCATCTACCGTCAGCACGTCTGAGGACACTGCTTTCTGCGCGGTCTCCATCACTTCTCTTGCAGATTTCATCGCAGTAGCCGCCTGCTCGGCTTCCTGCTCCATAGCGGCATCCTTTTCTCGAAAGGTTTTGGAATAAGTCTGCCTCCTCTGAATCGAAGCCGCAATGTGTTCCTTCCAGGAAATTTGCAGGTTGATCCTCGCATCTCTGCATGACTGCAAGTGCGCCTTCGCCTTGCTGAGGGCAGCTACTGCAGCATGCATTTCTTTGGTTGCTTGGCGTGGCTCTGTGTGGCAGCGCTGTTCACAATCGCCTGCGCCTCTGCAGGCAAGTTCGCAGCAACATCCTACTGCATCAACATAGCCAGCAAGGCACGAAGATCTGAGCGTAGACCAAACCAATAACCAGGGCTTGCCAGATCAGTTATAGGTAGGCCACTGTAAGGGTTTTCAGGGTGACCCTAAACCTGTCCAGAACTCATCCAGAAACGAAAGGCGCCGAAGATATGGCGCCCGCGGGTGCAACAACAGGGGGGAGCGCCCGCTAAGGTTAAGCTCGTGCCAAAACCCTAGCTTACACCAAGCTGTATATAAAGTTGGTACAATCCATATGGCAACGTACCCAACAATTTATTGCTTGGACACCCGACAGCAGCAGCCAAGCTTGTGAAATCAATGACCGGTGCAACACAGCAGTGCACAATCTCAGCAGCTTGGGGTGCGGCACTTGATCCTTGATGAAGCTTGAAACCAAACTAATCACGGTTACCGGCAATGCAGCTGGCGTAAGCTGAGAATCTTCAGCAACGAGAGGCGCCCCCCTTTGAGAAGCAGAAGATATTTTTTCCACGACATTACAAGACCCTCAGCTCCTTCAGACAGATCCTGGCGACTTGGAGAACCGGATTCGTGGTAAAACATCAGCAGCAGTTAGCGATCAACTGTCCAAGATCGATGAATTGCGCAGCCTGGAACTCTGAAAGAATTGTCCAATTTCGATGTATTACGGCGTGGTAATTGTCATCAACCAGTCTTATATAAGAATCATAAACCGTCATGAATTTTGAACCGTCATAAACCATGCAAAGAATCAATACCAGCATCAACAATCAATATGCATTGAGTGGACATCCTCATTTAGCACGTTTGATACCAACATCGATGATTAACCATCATTGGTATCAATCATTTTTCACATCATCAATCATCAATACTAGATGTCAATACTAACAGTGGTCAATTACGAAGCAATAATGAGAAAATATTGACCTATGGGGCTAGTAATGAAGATAAACTGATGACACTTAGTGATCTTAGCACGGTTGTAGTAATGATGATGAGCACGATGGTCACCAATGATAGTTTGCAATGGCGGTTGCCGGAAAATCAACTTAGCGGATTAGTTTTCAAGGGACTTGGCGAATCATGTTTTTTTGATGATAATTACGGTTAATGATGTTTTTTCCTTTAAGAAGCAGCTGATTCAGCATGTTTGGAATAGACTTTTTACAACGTCAAAAACCTCCGAATGAGCGCGCGCACATTGTTGGTTCGTTCAGATTTTTTTCAGCGGCCACTGTTATTTTTTCCCGTTTTGCGCGGGTTTTTCGGATGACGATTGTTGTAGTGTGTTGGTTATTTCGCCAAAGTTAAACAGCAGCACATCAACTCCGCAATGCGCGCCGCTATATGTCGGTACTTTGCTTTGAACGGTTATTTTTTGTAATCCTGCTATTTCTTGGGGGTCACTATATCCTGCTAATCCTGCTCTGCTATATTTGACCGGTTTTTGTTCAGAAGGGGTTACAACCAGTCACGGATTTTGCCATTGGATAATTTGTCTCCTGGAAACAGGGCAAGACCCTCCCAACCAGTAGGGCGTGGTTACGATCCGTTATGGTGGTACCTCTCAACCCGTTTATGGGGAGATCCACACGAAGTTTGAGGTTCAGTTCAAGCAACTCTACCACCCTTAGAATTTTATGTTCAACTCCAAGTGGTCATCTTCACCATTTTTCAACGATAAAAATCGTGGCGATTTATGAATCATGGATCTGCCGTCACAGCCACCAAACGTGCGTCGATTCTCGACTGAACCATCATCAAATATCATTAGTCACAGAAATATTGAATGATTCATGAATCACATTTTTCAGTTTTCATGTTCAGCTAATCATTCATCAAAGTAGTGATGTCGAAGCCACCACCAGTTCCACCCATTGCGTCAGCACCGCGGCGCTACCACCAAGGCTTCGGCCAGTTGTTCGGCGAACCCTCACAGGTGGATCACAACCGCTCGGTTGGTGGCAAGGGTCTTGTCGTAACCTTTAACAGGGGGATGATGAAATGACGATGTAGAAAAACAGGAATAGTTTCATAGTGATGATTGTCATTGGTGGTCAATGGTTAAATTTAGGGAACAATAAGCAACAAGAGGGTTGATAAAAAGGCGATGATAATGGTTATAGCCATAGCTGGTAGTTTCATCAGCAAGCTGGTGGTTTTGCTGCATATCGTTCCAGTTCCGTCCCAGTCATCATCATGGTTGGAGGGCCGTAATCCAACTTATAGTGTGCATTTTAGATTGTTCAGGGTACCGATTCTTCATCGGATTCTAAAGCAGGGGTGCTGGAAGCCTTTTTCAGTCTTGCAACATACCTTCCAACATGCGCATGTTCTCATCGCAAATATTCCAAACGCAATTGTAAATACAAAACATTAAAATGAATAAATACATTTTAATATGTATAAATATCTATATATATATATATATTTATATTTATAGATAAATATATTTAAATATACTGATATATATGTAAATGTATATAAGAATATATATTAATACGCTTCAAACAAAGAAGTAATTACTTTCAGTCCGCGAACTCAATATTCCATCCTACTTTCAATCCGCGGACTCGACAAATCATGCTACTTTCAATCCGGACGAACTATGATGATTTTGAAAAACATGAATATGAAGTAGAAAGAAATAGATATTGATATGGAAAATGAAAAAAGTATATGGTAAACCTAGTTTGCTAGATTTGAAGGTATGACTCATCTAGGTAAATGTAAATGTAAGAGGTTTCGGTCTTCACGTCTGCGGAGACAACTGAGACCAGAAATGCGGAAATGTCACCGTTTCAGGTGCTGTTCATGATACATTAACCATCACTCACCACTCATCAACCGCGATTAACCCCTGTGTAATTTACTAATAAGCCACTACTAGCCGTGACTAACCATCATTAGCCAGTCGTTTATTACCAACCGTCATGAACCATGACTAGTTCCATGACTATTTCCATGACTAACCATGTTCATTTCCAACTTTTGTCAACCAACGGAAAAGTGAAGTCCTTGATGGGACTTGTCATGACAGTTAGTTCACAACGTTATTTGATTGTCAACATGATATCTCAAGTGGAGTTTTTTTCTGCTGAAAGAGATAAGGGAGAAATTCATGGGGAGTTGGAAGTGCAGAAAGGCGGAAGCCGCCCCCCAAGTCGTTGCCAGGACCCCATGAAGCGCTCACCTTGGAGCACGCAGTGTCCATCGACAGGCAGGGTTGGGATCAGTGGCACATGGCACGGTACCCCCGAGTGAAGATTCACAAACTACATACTGTAGAAAGCACTTTAAACTAATAATACTACTTTTAACATATAATCACAAACTACTTTAAACATCGACATCAATAAACAGTAACATATAATCACACTAAGACACATCGTAACTTCCATGAGAAACTTACTTAACTTACTTACACAAGTAAAAACGTTTCATCACAGCGTCGGCACTGCAGATGTGGGTGGAAATTTTGCCAACGCTTGGACGGTTCCGTGAGGACAGTTTCTATGAAGTAAAACATATTGCATCTATAGACCCAACAGAGACAAATAGAACAAATAGAACCCAATGAGTGCAATAGAGCCCATAGATTCTTGATGTGTGAAGACCAATAGAGACAGAGTTCAATTGCATTCCATTTTGAATCATTGCGTAAGCATTTTTAACATACGGGGACTGGATGAACCAAAGTAGGTCTATGTCACAGGGGGATTCGTGGTCAGCAGTTTCTCAGCATTGGAAGTTCAGTCTGATCTCCTAATTTGTTTCTTAGGTGACCGTTCTAGCGCTTTTCAATGACTTTACCATGTGGTTACCAAGTTGACCTTCCGAAACTGGCGTTGCTTCAAAACCTGTCGTGAAATGAAGTTATTCGTTGAATCAACAACCAGGGCATCCGCAAAGAACAGAAGCGGAGGGACGCAGGCATGATCGATATCATTTTCTTAACTGATTTCAATTTAGATCTCCTTGTTCGAAAAAGGGCTTGGAGTTGATGCTATGGTTGTGCATTTGGGTCTAAGTCAAGACCTTTTGCTTGGAAAGAAAAATGTCCTCCAAGTAATGGTAGAACCTCCATCAGTTTAACCATGGGCTGAGATTTACCATATGTAGGGGGTGTATGGAAGTGTCGATCTCCCATTAATCATTTGCAGTTTCACCAGTCACAGTTTCACCGGTTACATATCAGAACCATCAACACGTTGACGCACTGAACTTGAGCAGTTGGTTGGTGCTGATTGCTGGTTGTTTCGCGTTGCTCTTTGTTGCTGCTGTGGACGTTTTGTGTAACTTCATTTAAGCCGAATGTTGCAGATTTTTTCCCAAAAACTGATGGCACAACTCACTTTTCTTTGAAGAAACCAGCCAATCCTGCAACTTTATCCTTCCTTCACTTATCTTTTTTCAGTTTCCTTCTTGGGTGCCTGGTTGATGTCTTCACAGGGCCCAGGGCAGCGAGGTAGCGCTTGAAGGTCACCTACGTTCCAGGGCCGTGGCAACTGTCCTCCGGCGCCTTGTGGACGGGTCAGGCTGCCCGGTGGAGGACGGCCGAGCAGAACTGATTCATTTGGGTCATCCTCATTCTTGATTCAGGATGAAGAATTCATAGCCAAAGCCAGCGTCATGGGCGTGGCATTTCATTTCAGACATTTCTGAAGGACATTTGACCGAGGCTAGCCATCATGCATCATTACCCGCGATTCACCTGGCCATCAATTCATGACATTTCAACCACCACTCAAGCATCAGTTGAGCATCAGCATCAGACAACCATCATTTAAACATTAGTCAACCATCACTCAACCATCAGACAACCATCACTCAGCCATCAATCAAGCTTTGCTCTACAATCCCTCAACCAACACTCAAGCATCAGTCAACCATCAGTCACCCATCAGTCAACCATCACTCAGCCATCAACCAAGTTTTGCTCTACAATCGCTCAACCATCAATCAAGCATTGCTCAACAATCGCTCAGCAATCGCTCAACCAACACTCAAGCATCAGTTAAGCATCAGTAAACCATCACTCAACCACCACTCAACCACCACTCAAGCATCAGTTGAGCATCAGCATCAGACAACCATCATTTAAACATTAGTCAACCATCACTCAACCATCAGACAACCATCACTCAGCCATCAATCAAGCTTTGCTCTACAATCCCTCAACCAACACTCAAGCATCAGTCAACCATCAGTCACCCATCAGTCAACCATCACTCAGCCATCAACCAAGTTTTGCTCTACAATCGCTCAACCATCAATCAAGCATTGCTCAACAATCGCTCAACAATCGCTCAACCATCACTCAAGCATCACTTAAGCATCAGTCAACCATCACTCAACCACCACTCAACCACCACTCAAGCATCAGTTGAGCATCAGCATCGGTCAACCATCATTTAAGCGTGAGTCAACCATCGCTCAACCATCAGTCAACCATTACTCAGCCATCAATCAAGCTTTGCTCTACAATCGCTCCACCATCAACCAAGTTTTGCTCTACAATCGCTCAACCAACACTCAAGCATCACTTAAGCATCAGTCAACCATCACTCAACCACCACTCAACCACCACTCAAGCATCAGTTGAGCATCAGCATCAGTCAACCATCATTTAAGCATCAGTCAACCATCACTCAACCATCAGTCAACCATCACTCAGCCATCAATCAAGCTTTGCTCTGCAATCGCTCAACCATCAATCAAGCATTGCTCAGCAATCGCTCAACCAACACTCAAGCATCAGTTAAGCATCAGTAAACCATCACTCAACCACCACTCAACCACCACTCAAGCATCAGTTAAGCATCAGTAAACCATCACTCAACGACCACTCAACCACCACTCAAGCATCAGTCAACCATCATTTAAGCATCAGTCAACCATCACTCACCCATCAGTCAACCATCACTCAGCCATCAATCAAGCTTTGCTCTACAATCGCTCAAGCATCAGTTGAGCATTAGTTGAGCATCAGCATCGGTCAACCATCGCTCAGCGGTTTCTCAACCATCACCCATCCATCAATCAAGCATTGCTCAACAATCGCTCAACAATCGCTCAACCATCACTCAAGCATCACTTAAGCATCAGTCAACCATCACTCACCCATCAGTCAACCATCACTCAGCCATCAATCAAGCTTTGCTCTACAATCGCTCAACCATGTGAGTCAACCATCGCTCAACCATCAGTCAACCATTACTCAGCCAATCAAGCTTTGCTCTACAATCGCTCCACCATCAATCAAGCATTGCTCAACAATCGCTCAACAATCGCTCAACCAACACTCAAGCATCACTTAAGCATCAGTCAACCATCACTCAACCACCACTCAACCACCACTCAAGCATCAGTTGAGCATCAGCATCAGTCAACAATCATTGAAGCATCAGTCAGCCATCATTTAAGCATCAGTCAACCATCACTCAACCATCAGTCAACCATCACTCAGCCATCAATCAAGCTTTGCTCTACAATCGCTCAACCATCAATCAAGCATTGCGCAGCAATCGCTCAACCAACACTCAAGCATCACTTACGCATCAGTAAACCATCACTCAACCACCACTCAAGCATCAGTTGAGCATCAGCATCAGTCAACCATCATTTAAGCATCAGTCAACCATCACTCAACCATCAGTCAACCATCACTCAGCCATCAATCAAGCTTTGCTCTACAATCGCTCAAGCATCAGTTGAGCATTAGTTGAGCATCAGCATCGGTCAACCATCGCTCAGCGGTTTCTCAACCATCACCCATCCATCAATCAAGCATTGCTCAACAATCGCTCAACAATCGCTCAACCATCACTCAAGCATCACTTAAGCATCAGTCAACCATCACTCAGCCATCACTCAACCACCACTCAAGCATCAGTTGAGCATTAGTTGAGCATCAGCATCGGTCAACCATTGCTAAGCGATTACTAAACCACCACCCAGCCATCAATCAAGCATTGCTCAACAATCGCTCAACCATCACTCAAGCATCACTTCAGCATCAGTCAACCATCACTCAACCACCACTGGAGCATTAGTTGAGCATCAGCATCGGTCAACCATCATTTAAGCATCAGTCAACCATCGCTCAGCGATTACTAAACCATCACCCAGCCATCAATCAAGCATTGCTCAACAATCGCTCAACCATCACTCAAGCATCACTTAAGCATCAGTCAACCATCACTCAGCCATCACTCAACCACCACTCAAGCATCAGTTGAGCATCAGCATCGGTCAACCATCATTTAAGCATCAGTCAACCATCCCTCAACCACCACTCAAGCATCAGTTGAGCATCAGCATCGGTCAACCATCATTTAAGCATCAGTCAACCATCCCTCAACCACCACTCAAGCATCAGTTGAGCATCAGCATCGGTCAACCATCATTTAAGCATCAGTCAACCATCGCTCAGCAATTACTGAACCATCACCCAGCCATCAATCAAGCTTTGCTCTACAATCGCTCAACCATCAATCAAGCATTGCTCAACAATCGCTCGACAATCGCTCAACCATCACTCAAGCACCACTCAAGCATCAGTTGAGCATCAGCATCAGTCAACCATCAGCATCGGTCAACCATCACTTTGCATCAGTCATCCATCACTCAATCACCACTCAAGCATCATTTGAGCATCAGCATTGGTCAACCATCATTTAAGCATCAGTCAATCATCACTCAACCATCAGTCAACCATCACTCAGCCATCACTCAACCACCACTCACCCACCACTCAAGCATCAGTTGAGCATTAGTTGAGCATCAGCATCGGTCAACCATTGCTAAGCGATTACTAAACCACCACCCAGCCATCAATCAAGCATTGCTCAACAATCGCTCAACCATCAGTCAACCAGCACTCAGCCATCACTCAACCAGCAGTCAACCACCACTCAAGCATTAGTCAACCATCGCACAGCGATCATTGACAATTACTCAACAATCACTCAACGGTCACTCCGCCATCACTCAACCAGCATTTTTCCTCACTCAATCATCACTCAACCGGCTCAACCATCAGTCAACCATCAGTCAACGGACACTCACCCACCGTTCAATCATCACTCAGCCATCCCTCATGCATCACTTTTGAGAACCTTAACTCAACCATCACTCAAGCGTCGCTCAGCGATCAGTCATCCGTGAACCAAGGACAACAGGTGAGGAACTGCACCATGATGCGTCGATTACATGCAGCCATCGACAGTTGGATTGACGGTCATTGATTTACCATTTCGCAATCAAATAAAGAAATCATTGGCAATCATTTTTTAGTGCAGTCGATGTTTTTAAATTATGACAATGCCCGTTACCATTCAACTAGCTTTATGCCAAAAACGTTGGTCAGATGTATATATTAAGTTTACAGTCCAGAGGGCTGACACGTGCATGTGTTAACTGATGGTAATGGCACCCATCTATTTTCTCAATGATGAGTTTGAAGCCTGCAGACAAACAGCACCGGAAAGTCCACTATATGTTTGGTGTGCCCCCAGCAATACGTGCCATAGCCAAGGTTCACTCCTTGATGGCCGAGTGATTCCTACTCCATTTGCCACATTGCCAAATCTCTACCCATAGTAAAAGTAGGGCAATGAATGCACATGACATCATGATTTACCTGGATTAATCCCAATTAATCCAAAACCAAGAAAGCCGAAATAACAAGAAAAGAAACAATTTGCGAATAGTTTGCGGTTCAGATTAGTTCTGGAAACATTTTTCCTTCTGGGATTACTCAGGATGAATCGAGATTGATTGATCATGATGAAGCCGGATTCATACAAGATTTTAAAGCTTTAGATGGAAACTGACACACAGCGGACAGGCCAGTTCATTGATTCCCTTTAGGCAAGTGTTGGGTGAACATTCAATACCTCGTTGCTTACAGATGCATTGCGCGCGAACAACAAGCAACACACGTATGGACATGTAAGATAGTGTGGTGCTATCTCCTCAAAAGTGTTGGTTTATTAGTGCTCACAACATATCTCCCTGAATTAATAACTAATATGTTTTCGCACTATCCATAGTGGCTGATTACAAATCATGATTGAATGATTCGTTGTATTGGTAGTGGCTCGAGCGAATTTGTGATTGGCACAGGCTCCAGGAAAGTCCAGGCTGAGCTCCCGTGGCGCACGCTGTGCCCTGGACGCGGCTCATCCCCAAATCCCGTGGGCCACTGAGGGGCATCGCCAGTCATAGGATGCCCGGGGTCGGAGCAGGGCAGGGATTGATTGCTGTGCAGATGTTTCACCTGGACGCCAAAATGATGCAATTGACAGGCGTTAGGAACCATTTGGGTTGCCCATTATCAGTTCGTTATTACTTACCACTATTGTGGTCTAATTTGATTCAATGGTGCTTAAATCCAGGCTAATTGTTTTTCAAACAGGGGGTGCCACCTCATTTAGTTTCCTAAAGTATCCTGTTGCAGCGTATCAATCCGCCAGTTTGAGTTGAGGTTTGCAGTCCACCAGTTGGACAATGAAGTAGTTTGGTTCACTTCAAGTTGAAATGGAGCGATTCACTGATCATTGCGCGACAACAGCCGACAGGTTCACGATCATTTTCTGACAACAGCAGCCAATGCCCACCATCTTCAGTTTTCCAATTGTGGGCATTAACGCCTTGATGCTCTCCGGTTTTTGTGGTCAGAATGTTCTGGACATGTGACAATCCAAGGTTCGAGGAGCACCGCTACCGAGGTTGCACATCATTAGCCCTTGCAACAGCACTGCGGTTGTACATTCAAAATTTGTTCTGAATGCGTTGGGTTCCCAACGTCAGCGACAACGGGCATCGCATTATTTTTAATGTAACTATTCATAGTTCATAGTACATAGATGCGCTGTCGTTGCAATGATCATACAGATGGAACTGTCATTAGACATCAATCGCATCGTTGCCATAGCAACGCGCAGCGAGCTTCAGGCAATGCACCTACCGACCCGATCAGCACTCTTTGGGGCCCAGGCCTGAAAGGGTCGGAGAAATTGATGCACATAATTGATGTCATCAATAATTCAGCAAGCAATTGATGTGCATTCTCATGGTTTAAAATTCTGAATGCTTGCTGATGATGAGCACATAAAATGCTGATGATTAGCACATATCGATACTGCTCAATGTTGGCTAATCATTCGTCACCCTGGTTAATAATGACTGATAAGGGGCTATCTCATCAAGGATTGTCTCCAAACACCCCAGTAAGGACTTGAACTGGTAGAGTGTGCCGACCCTCTGGAGCCTTTTCCGAAAAGTATCCAAGGGTTGAGACAATTCGGGGCCGAGTGTTTCACTGCTTGGGGTGTACAATTTGGGCTAGAAGTATCTATGAGTAGGATATTGCCATTGGCAATGAAAACTGTAAAGTAGCTCATCACCAATGTAATAGAACACAATAGAACCATAGTTACTTACCAGTTACTAACTGGGGATGCACATCCAAGTGCTGTTGGGTAAAGATGTCTACCAGTTCTTTCCCTTTTCAGTAAAGCGCCAGGATCCCCTTCTGGCGCCCCACAAGTATCCCCGTGCCTAGGAGTAGGGAATGGGTGGGAACGGGAAGTTTGGGAGGCACGTACCATGGCTACCAATCAATCCACATATGATCATACCATTCATCGATAAAATTGGTTTTGTTTATTCAGCATCAACAAACCATGAGGAGTTATCCATCATATCTAACCAGCAGGTTTGGGAAGCATGATTTCCCATCATCAGTAACCAAACTGCAGTGAACCGTCATTCATCATTGGTTGGCGGAAAGAGCACATCATAAATCATCAATGCTGGTCAGTGCACTGACCGTTGGCCAACCACTAGCAAATGATTGTTGATCATCATCATCATCATCATCATCATCATCATCATCAACCATCAGCAACAGCATCAGTCAACCATCACTCAACCACCACTGGAGCATTAGTTGAGCATCAGCATCGGTCAACCATCATTTAAGCATCAGTCAACCATCGCTCAGCGATTACTAAACCATCACCCAGCCATCAATCAAGCATTGCTCAACAATCGCTCAACCATCACTCAAGCATCACTTAAGCATCAGTCAACCATCACTCAGCCATCACTCAACCACCACTCAAGCATCAGTTGAGCATCAGCATCGGTCAACCATCATTTAAGCATCAGTCAACCATCGCTCAGCAATTACTGAACCATCACCCAGCCATCAATCAAGCTTTGCTCTACAATCGCTCAACCATCAATCAAGCATTGCTCAACAATCGCTCGACAATCGCTCAACCATCACTCAAGCACCACTCAAGCATCAGTTGAGCATCAGCATCAGTCAACCATCAGCATCGGTCAACCATCACTTTGCATCAGTCATCCATCACTCAATCACCACTCAAGCATCATTTGAGCATCAGCATTGGTCAACCATCATTTAAGCATCAGTCAATCATCACTCAACCATCAGTCAACCATCACTCAGCCATCACTCAACCACCACTCACCCACCACTCAAGCATCAGTTGAGCATTAGTTGAGCATCAGCATCGGTCAACCATTGCTAAGCGATTACTAAACCACCACCCAGCCATCAATCAAGCATTGCTCAACAATCGCTCAACCATCAGTCAACCAGCACTCAGCCATCACTCAACCAGCAGTCAACCACCACTCAAGCATTAGTCAACCATCGCACAGCGATCATTGACAATTACTCAACAATCACTCAACGGTCACTCCGCCATCACTCAACCAGCATTTTTCCTCACTCAATCATCACTCAACCGGCTCAACCATCAGTCAACCATCAGTCAACGGACACTCACCCACCGTTCAATCATCACTCAGCCATCCCTCATGCATCACTTTTGAGAACCTTAACTCAACCATCACTCAAGCGTCGCTCAGCGATCAGTCATCCGTGAACCAAGGACAACAGGTGAGGAACTGCACCATGATGCGTCGATTACATGCAGCCATCGACAGTTGGATTGACGGTCATTGATTTACCATTTCGCAATCAAATAAAGAAATCATTGGCAATCATTTTTTAGTGCAGTCGATGTTTTTAAATTATGACAATGCCCGTTACCATTCAACTAGCTTTATGCCAAAAACGTTGGTCAGATGTATATATTAAGTTTACAGTCCAGAGGGCTGACACGTGCATGTGTTAACTGATGGTAATGGCACCCATCTATTTTCTCAATGATGAGTTTGAAGCCTGCAGACAAACAGCACCGGAAAGTCCACTATATGTTTGGTGTGCCCCCAGCAATACGTGCCATAGCCAAGGTTCACTCCTTGATGGCCGAGTGATTCCTACTCCATTTGCCACATTGCCAAATCTCTACCCATAGTAAAAGTAGGGCAATGAATGCACATGACATCATGATTTACCTGGATTAATCCCAATTAATCCAAAACCAAGAAAGCCGAAATAACAAGAAAAGAAACAATTTGCGAATAGTTTGCGGTTCAGATTAGTTCTGGAAACATTTTTCCTTCTGGGATTACTCAGGATGAATCGAGATTGATTGATCATGATGAAGCCGGATTCATACAAGATTTTAAAGCTTTAGATGGAAACTGACACACAGCGGACAGGCCAGTTCATTGATTCCCTTTAGGCAAGTGTTGGGTGAACATTCAATACCTCGTTGCTTACAGATGCATTGCGCGCGAACAACAAGCAACACACGTATGGACATGTAAGATAGTGTGGTGCTATCTCCTCAAAAGTGTTGGTTTATTAGTGCTCACAACATATCTCCCTGAATTAATAACTAATATGTTTTCGCACTATCCATAGTGGCTGATTACAAATCATGATTGAATGATTCGTTGTATTGGTAGTGGCTCGAGCGAATTTGTGATTGGCACAGGCTCCAGGAAAGTCCAGGCTGAGCTCCCGTGGCGCACGCTGTGCCCTGGACGCGGCTCATCCCCAAATCCCGTGGGCCACTGAGGGGCATCGCCAGTCATAGGATGCCCGGGGTCGGAGCAGGGCAGGGATTGATTGCTGTGCAGATGTTTCACCTGGACGCCAAAATGATGCAATTGACAGGCGTTAGGAACCATTTGGGTTGCCCATTATCAGTTCGTTATTACTTACCACTATTGTGGTCTAATTTGATTCAATGGTGCTTAAATCCAGGCTAATTGTTTTTCAAACAGGGGGTGCCACCTCATTTAGTTTCCTAAAGTATCCTGTTGCAGCGTATCAATCCGCCAGTTTGAGTTGAGGTTTGCAGTCCACCAGTTGGACAATGAAGTAGTTTGGTTCACTTCAAGTTGAAATGGAGCGATTCACTGATCATTGCGCGACAACAGCCGACAGGTTCACGATCATTTTCTGACAACAGCAGCCAATGCCCACCATCTTCAGTTTTCCAATTGTGGGCATTAACGCCTTGATGCTCTCCGGTTTTTGTGGTCAGAATGTTCTGGACATGTGACAATCCAAGGTTCGAGGAGCACCGCTACCGAGGTTGCACATCATTAGCCCTTGCAACAGCACTGCGGTTGTACATTCAAAATTTGTTCTGAATGCGTTGGGTTCCCAACGTCAGCGACAACGGGCATCGCATTATTTTTAATGTAACTATTCATAGTTCATAGTACATAGATGCGCTGTCGTTGCAATGATCATACAGATGGAACTGTCATTAGACATCAATCGCATCGTTGCCATAGCAACGCGCAGCGAGCTTCAGGCAATGCACCTACCGACCCGATCAGCACTCTTTGGGGCCCAGGCCTGAAAGGGTCGGAGAAATTGATGCACATAATTGATGTCATCAATAATTCAGCAAGCAATTGATGTGCATTCTCATGGTTTAAAATTCTGAATGCTTGCTGATGATGAGCACATAAAATGCTGATGATTAGCACATATCGATACTGCTCAATGTTGGCTAATCATTCGTCACCCTGGTTAATAATGACTGATAAGGGGCTATCTCATCAAGGATTGTCTCCAAACACCCCAGTAAGGACTTGAACTGGTAGAGTGTGCCGACCCTCTGGAGCCTTTTCCGAAAAGTATCCAAGGGTTGAGACAATTCGGGGCCGAGTGTTTCACTGCTTGGGGTGTACAATTTGGGCTAGAAGTATCTATGAGTAGGATATTGCCATTGGCAATGAAAACTGTAAAGTAGCTCATCACCAATGTAATAGAACACAATAGAACCATAGTTACTTACCAGTTACTAACTGGGGATGCACATCCAAGTGCTGTTGGGTAAAGATGTCTACCAGTTCTTTCCCTTTTCAGTAAAGCGCCAGGATCCCCTTCTGGCGCCCCACAAGTATCCCCGTGCCTAGGAGTAGGGAATGGGTGGGAACGGGAAGTTTGGGAGGCACGTACCATGGCTACCAATCAATCCACATATGATCATACCATTCATCGATAAAATTGGTTTTGTTTATTCAGCATCAACAAACCATGAGGAGTTATCCATCATATCTAACCAGCAGGTTTGGGAAGCATGATTTCCCATCATCAGTAACCAAACTGCAGTGAACCGTCATTCATCATTGGTTGGCGGAAAGAGCACATCATAAATCATCAATGCTGGTCAGTGCACTGACCGTTGGCCAACCACTAGCAAATGATTGTTGATCATCATCATCATCATCATCATCATCATCATCATCAACCATCAGCAAGTTTATCCACATCATTCGTCATTATCAGTAACAACCATTCAACATTGTTTTGATTTCGTTAGCCAGCAAGGCATTGCACCGTTGTTCCCCCGGGCGGACAAGGTACAAGAAGTACGGCGCCACGCCGGGGCACGCGCCGGGGCACAGGCACCGATGCAGCGGAAGGTTTGGTGCGGAGGTGTCGGTAAGTTGATGCATCAAAGGAGGCTGTTGGCCACTGTTTGGCCTCTGTTTGGTGGCTGTTGGCCACAGCCATATGGGTTGGTTGAAGTTGGTTGATTGGTTGATTGGTTTATTCATTTGTTGATTTTGGATTGCGCGTTGATGGTTTCGGGTTGTTGCTGTTGTTGAGTAATCTTGGGACGTAAAAGGAGCGCCAAGTTTTTCGACATAGTCCTTGAGCCGAGTTGGTCTGCAGGTCGACGATAAACGGATCGCCACAACATGCCACACGACCAAGCAGTGCTACAATGGGGATGTAAGTGAGATATAGCTCGGATACAATTGGGATATAGCTTATATGATACCGCAGATCATGATAGTGGCTGCGGCCAATTCAATAAGGACATCGCCCAGTCGGGAAGAAGCAACCAAGCAATATGGGACGCAACAATGACTATAGCTAGCATCTGCTTGCGCCTTGTCCCCGGCACGGCTCGGGCAGGGAGACCTGATAGATTGCAGAGAGAGTTCGTTGGTTCGTTGGTTCGTTGACTTATAGGGGTGGTCAGGTTTAATCATCCACTTCTCAGTAAACCACCACCCCTTTCACCATGGATGGTGACTTGTCATCAAACATGGGTGGGTTTATTTACTGCCTTCTCTGCCCTCAACGACCGAAACATACCAAACTAGTAACTAATGTAACTACTTGGTTGGTGGACTGGTTGGTTGAGGTTTGAGAACCATGAGTAGATAGGATGTACCGTAGCCAACCAACTATGGGGATGTAGCAGCCGTATTTTCGTGGTTGGGTTGGGTCGGGGGTTTGGTTGGGATGATGGTTGTCAATGTAGTGAGGGGTAAGGTTTCCCGCGAGCATGCTCAGTATTTTGTTGCACACTGCCAGCTGCAGCTCTGGTCAGTCTATGCGATCACCATGAACTGAAATGTTGACACAAAAAGGTGCATGGACAACACAAAGTGAAACATGATGTTAAAAGGTTCATCGCTAGCCCGGCTTGATTTCGATTCGGATCATGAACACAGGTACGAACAGACGAAAGGTCAGTTGACAGTTTTCCACATGGTTAATAATCGTTAGTAGTGGTTGAGAAAGACCAGGGCTGGTTGACCATGGGAACCATTGATAGTGGCATGACATTAATGGCACTGGTACAACAGGCAACAGAAGGATACCCAGCTATGGCTTTCGCCAAGTTCAGTTCGTTGTCCCAGAGAGGAAGCGGGGCTACGCATGAGGAAAGCTTGGTATGGCTGCTGCCCTTTGCAAAATGGAAGTTTTCACGGCCTTGGCTTCCACAAGGAGTGTACATAGGTGCCACCCCGGGTGACTACAGGTGACCATCGTAATGGCTACGCGTAAATGTGATTCGCCCAAATATTATCCCAATTCTTTCCATCAACAACGACCGGCTATCATTTTACCACTCACCCGAACACTCACAAAATATACGTGCATTACATATAATCTATTTATCCGTCTATCCATCTATCTATCTATCTATCTATCTATCTATTTATCTATCTATCTATCTATCCATCCATCTGTCCATCCATCCATCCATCTATCTATCTGTCCATCCATCCATCTATCTATCTACCTATCTATCTATCTGTCCATCCATCTATCTAATTATCTATCTATCTACCTATTACCTATCTATTTGTTCCATCTATCTATTACCTATGCTAGTTGCTTCATCAGCGATTCCATGACAAGCTGCCACTCGATGGTTCCAGGTAGCATGGATACATTCCAGTCATATCCCCAATCAAATCAGTTTGAGTGTAGCAGCTTGCAACCAAGAAATCTGCCCAGAAGGGCCCTGAGTCATGAATGATTTTCAGTGGTAAAGTTCTGTGGAACTGCGTTGTCGGATAGCTAATGAACGGACAGATTTTACGAGTCGTTGGTTATTATTCGTTATGAATTATTAACACTTGTTGAATATCAACCAACAACTCGTCATCATGACGATCATCATCTACGATCAACATGACTCGTTGTAGGATAATTGTTGAATATCAACCAACAACTCGTTACCACCAACCACATGAACAACTGCATCAAGCGAGACCATATTTAACCATTATCAAGCATCTTTGATCCACATCCGCCATTAGCCAACAGTCTATCAGCCATTATTAAACCATCAAACCTTATGAGCCACGATGTTCCCGTGATTGTTGGCCATTAGCTAATGATAGCATCAGGAGTTGCTCGTAAATTGGCCATGATTAAATATCATCAGCCATCAATTGATTAATGATGGTAGGTGACCTTAATCATGGTTGGCTATTGGTTATGCCATGGTTCAACGGTTTGTCGATTCAACCATCAACTTGATGGTTGACTTGCCATGGTTTGCAGCCAATGATGCTTAACTGCCAGCAGCAACGCCTGCAGGCGGCAATGCTTTGATGATGATGACGACGATGATGACGACGACGAGAACGAGGACCATGATGGTGATGATGATGATGATGATGATGATGTGGCACCCACCCATGAACCATGGCGATTGGTCATGGTGAACGAGAACAGTCAGTGATGATGGTTGGTTACTGACATGCTTTGTTGGTTGTGCTTAGTGATTCCATTCTCGTTGTTCCATTGCCGTTATGATTAACAGTCAACGAGCCAGTAAAATTACACCGGTCATCACATAAACAAGAATTAACCAAGCGTTAAAATGATTGACTTCTCTTAAGTGTGTTTTGTTGATAGCTCAGTGCGTTTGAGCTGCTGCTGTAATCTGTTTCACTCATTTTTCTCCATATTCCCATCTAAGAATGCCTGCCAAGCAGCACCCTGCCAGCTTCATCAATCACAAATTTACCAAACAAGTTCTTCGCTACTTGATGTAACAATATGTGACAACAATATATCAAGTAGGGATGTAATTCATGACCATTTGATTATTTTGATCATTTGATTGTTGTTGGATGGGTTGGTCGTTGGTAGGTGGAGGTCGGGCATTGGACGTTGTTGGATGGGTTTGGACAAGGAGGAAGAGTCCCAGCTGGCCACATCGCGCACCACAGCAGCACCAGCAAAGACCAACAGCGTCAGATGCAGCGTCATGTGGTTAAGTGATGGGTGATGCAATTGCCTGGATGAGTCCTGGGTTTGTTAACAATAAAATGTTTGATACCTGATGCATTGTCATTGTTGTTGCGTTGATGTTTCATGTATCAAGTCTCTAATTTCGGGGCAATGACATGTTGGGTAGCCGGACCCAACCAACGTTCGAGCTAAGGATAGCAGACCCAGCAGGGCTCGTGGACTGCCGTAGTAACGCTGCGTTTTACCGGTGGTGGGGTAAGTTGCAGGCCCTGGCCAGTTATAAGGAGAACCTCTACCAGTCAAACTCTGGGTCGTGGAAACGACCTATGCTTCTTTACTTATATCTTCTGTACGATTGATGAATGTACCAGAGGACCGGGGAAATGGAAAAATATTGGAATAAATTCAGTCTGGTCCCATATTATTCCAACTAAATTAATAAAAATTGGGACTAAAAATTATGGTCCTTAACGAATTATAATATATATTTAAAATTTTAATAAATCTATAATTTTTATAAAAATTATTTTTAAAAAAATTATAAATAAAAAATTATGTTTTTTTTTAATTAGTAAATTATTTTATTTTATGGAATTGGTATTAATATTATTGTAAATTATTTTTTATTTATTGTAAATAATATGTAATAAATATTATATAGGTAATAAATTATTGTTATATTAAATAATAAAATATATTTTTAAATTTATATGTTTTTTAAATTTTATTAATATATATATATAATTTAATATTTATTAATTATAAATTTATATATTTATAATAAAATATTTTTTATTTATATTTAATATTTTTTTAATTTATAATGGTTTTTTAAGATTTAATAAAGAAAAATAAATAAAATTATTTTAAAAATATTTAATTTAAATAAAAAATATTTATTATTTATTTTATTAATTAGTTATTAATAATATTTTTTTATTATAAATTAATATTTTTTAAAATTATAAATATTTATTTTTAATTATTTAATTTTAAGAATATTTAAATAAATTATATATAAAATATATTAAAAAAATATATTTTTTATAAAAATAAAATTTTATAATTATTAAATTTTAATATTTAATTTTTTTAATTATATTATTTATTATTTATTTTAATTTATTATAATTTAAATAAAATATAAATTAAATTTATTTAAAAAAAATATTAAATATAAATTAATTATTTTAAAATTATTTTATTTATTTTATTATTTTTAATTTTTCTTTAAATTTTTTAATAAAAATAATTTTATTAAAAAAAAAAAAAATAAAATATTATATTAAAAATAAAAAAATAATTAATATAAATTTTAAAATAAATTTAAAAATTTAATTTTTTTATAATTATAAAATTATAAGCTATTTTGGAATGGCAGAAAAAAAAAAAAATTAAATTAAAAAATTAAATTTAAAAATAAAAAAAATAAAATTAAAAAAATAAAATAATAATAAAAATTAATATTTTTTATTTTTTTTAAGATATTAAATTAAAAATTTGGTAAAAAAAAATTATATTATAAATTATTTAAAAAAAAAATAGATTGTATGTGAGCCAAAGAATAATAAAAAAATTTTGTTGTAATTATTAAAAGAGGTATTTTAATATTTTTATTGTAAACATTTTAATTAATAATTTCCTTTAATTACATTCCTTGATTTTTCCTAATAACCGAAACAGCTTTTTTTTTAAGAACAACAATTGGGGCAATTTTTTTCCTGCTGCGAAGAACGTTTGGCATTGGCAATTACTGTTCAATGACTTTAAAAAAATACAAATAATTTGATTGGGAAAAAATTTGTAATGTTTTGAAAAATTTATATGGTCGTTATTTTAACTTGTGCCCAGACTAAATTAAGTTTATCAGCAACAGTTTGAACATCACGCTTTTTTTATTGTTTTTTCGGCGTTAATTGCAAAGAAATAATCAAAGAAATCTATTGTCAAGTCAAGGTCCAATTTCAGGAAAGATTTTTCATTTTTTTCCAACGACTTTCGGTTGTTGAAAAAAAAATGCGATGAATTTGTTCCTTTGCAATTTTTTTAAAAAAACTTATATGTTTTCAACCAAGTTTGATCATTGTAGGCACATGTAAATTTTGCGTTTTTTGTCCGTGAAAACAAATGTGGATTTTTATTATCATTAATTCATACAAACAATAAATTCCTTTTTTTCCTTCCATAATGATTGAATTGGTGATGTGAAGTTATTGATGGGGTTCCTTTTGTTGTAATCATCTATGTGAATTTAATGGACAAAGCAGTTCTGTAAATGTGTCAAAATCTACGAAAATGCTTTCGCATTGCAGAGAAACTGGTGCGCTGCCCGTCGTTTTGCTGGTGCACAAAAAATGCTAATTTGTGCACAAAGCTCACGCTCATTTCGCATTTGAAAATAAAAAATGTTTTTGTTGGAGCATACATTCACAAACATATTGTCCCAAGTCTTGAACTTCACAGCCATTCAAGATTCGTTTTTTCCACCCAGATGCCAAACACAATACAAATTGTAGCAAAAATAAAGCAGCAGGA
>VSDK01020647.1:65120-77020 GCA_009767595.1 Symbiodinium kawagutii
TGTTGGTGGTTTTGCGCTGGTGGTTTTTCTGTTGTTGTGTGGTGGTTTTGTGTGGTGGCTTGTTGGTGGTTTTGTGCGGGGGCTTTGTTGGTGGTTTTGTGTTGGTGGTTTTGTGTTGGTTGTTTTGCGCTGGTGGTTTTGCGTTGGTGGTTTTGCGTTGGTGGTTTTGTGTTGGTGGCTTTGTGTGGTGGTCTTGTTTTGCTGGTTTTGTGCTGGTGGTTTTGTGTGGTGGTTTTGTCGCGCAACAGGAATCACAATTTTTTGAAAGAACCATTCCAACAAACTATAGGCACTTTTGCCTCTGAATTATAGGCCACCGTTTTCTTTGATCTTATAGTGGTTGACCTTGGGAAACTTCCGCCCCCGGCTTGCCCGGGTACTACTGGTAGCAAAAACATCTATGTTTATGGTTATTTCATCTTGTTTCTAGTCTAGGCATGTTCCGGTTCAACCAAGATGTTCGTTGGTTCAAAGCCTATCATTGCCTTGGCGCCTGAAAGCCTCATTTCCCAATGTTCGAAAATGGACTGCCCAGGATCCATTCCGCCCAGCCCAACGCCGAGTACTTCTCTCCCTTCTTCTCC
The DNA here is from genome assembly GCA_009767595.1 of Symbiodinium kawagutii. Classification (NCBI taxonomy): domain Eukaryota; class Dinophyceae; order Suessiales; family Symbiodiniaceae; genus Symbiodinium; species Symbiodinium kawagutii. Next base: position 65,705 of record VSDK01020647.1, read on the forward strand.
GGGTCCTGGGGGTTCATGTAAAGCGAATAACGTGCCCAAAAGGCCAAATGATGTGGGCTCATACTGGTTGATGGCGATTAATGATGGCTAATAGGAGGGATAGTAACCAACATCAATGGTTACACAATTACTTGTCTGGTCTGTCGAGAAATGGTGGTCCATCCTGTACTAACGATGACTGATAAGCAAACCAACCAAGTATAGGGGTACACCATGTTTGGACAAATCCATATTGAGGATCTCAAACCTTGTCCGTCTATGGATCATAAAACACATCCCTGAACGGGCGCTAACAACTTTGGCACAAGAAAATATCACAAACTGAAAAAAGAAAACATTTCCCTCCCGCAGGTTCTGTGATAACTCGCGGGAAGTAATGGCTCATCTCATCCCGGCATCCTGAAAAATCAGCGCCAAGCATCCACGCCACGCTGGACATAGTCGCTCACACACTTCAGGCACCCTTCTCGCACCGCGAAACGGAGACCATGGTCCTAGTGGAATGGAAACCCTGCATGGAAGCAGGGTCCCCTCCTTTTTTACCGCAGAAATGGAAGGAAGCTGGAAAAAAACAAAAAAATATATGTTCTACAATGAGCTCTAGGCCATGTAGCAGAAACTGCTATATATGGCTATAATACACTACAATATGCTTTGAACTCTCTCTTGAGCTTGAAAACAAGAGCTACAGCTAGCTCCATTGGTGGAACTCCAAAGAAAGAAAACCCAGCGACGACTCCCTCTTGCCCCGCTTTCCAGCCACAGCAGCATGCTCACAGCCAACTAATGCAAACTAACTCATGCCCAGGCACATCCGAGTCTTTGGGCGCCTCTCTCTTGTGCTGCTTTGCAGGATCGTTGCAACTCTGATTGTCTCCCAGTGTCACGGGATCCGGCAATGGCTGTAACAGGTGGCTGGGAATCTCCTCACCTGAGGCACTCAAATCACCTAGGAATGGTCTCATGGCCTGACATGTTTGAGCTGCTTGTGGGATACAAAACACAAGACATGGAGAAGAAACAGAAGATCACTGCTCTGTTTCTTGGCGATTTTGGAATAAGGTGTAGTAAGGGCACGAGCAGTGCAAGTGACACACGTGGTACGACGCCTAGGATGACACTACCGTAGCGGCAAATAACACTGGCAGCGTAGCACATGTGGTTATTCAATTTACAATTCAAAGTCGATCAACCTTAGAAAAACATCGTGCTGCCATTGGGCCAAGTGTAGATCTTGACAGTATGACATCATCTCTTTGCGAACATGTGTCTACCTGCCCAAGCCCCTGCTGTGTCACTCCAAGTGGCCGAGTAAATCCAAGCCCTCCTTGAAGCAAAACCGAACCAGCTGGGCCCGGAAGGATTGATTGTCCAGAATGTTGCCTCGCTGTTTCATGGTCTGCGCCACTGCGGCATACAAAGGCACCTGATACCTTGGCCAAATTCAAAAGGCTTTCGCAATAGAAACAAAGGATCTGCGAAGCATTTGTAGCAGCTTGACGGTTGAGCACTCGCAAAAAATCGTTGTCCACTCTGAAATCCATCTCAATCAGGATACTCTTGTTTGGTAACGGCCAATAACATGGTAGTTGCGCCTGTAAGGCGTCGGGGGCGTTCAACGGCATCGTTTTTCCATGTTGAATGCTCAATGTTTGAAAACTCAGGCCCCGTGGCCGTTTTCAGCATTCTCTTCCTTTTTCAATGTTGTGAATTCATTGGCAGGGCCAATTAATTTGAGGCCTATGATCGGAATTCCACTGTGTTTTATCTACTTTCTTTTTATGATTTGGGTCAAACGTTCGGCAAGCATCTTTTTCAACCTTTCTTACAGGCTCGTCCCAAGGCTTCCAGCCATCCGGTCTGCAGCTGCCGCTTCCAGCACTAACTGTAGCACTACAGCTTTAAAATGCATCAATACATCTAACATCAACATTCTGCACATGACCCCAACCCTTAACATCGATCAAAATGTGATACATCTAGAAAAGTCACATGGCCGAAACCCATGACATCGACGAATATATGTTGCATCTGAAAAATGCAACTGACCAGCACCCAAAACATCGACTAGTAAATGTTACGTCGAGAAAATTCACATGAACATATGTTCGTAACATCAATGAATATATGTTACTTCGAATACGTTCACATGACCGTAAGTGAAACCTCAGCAACATCATGACCCCAACCCATCAACATCGTGAAGTGCAAGCGAACGCTAGCATGCCCCATCCCACCCCAACCCTTCCGTGACGTAGCATCAGCATCAGGACGCAAATGCCAGCGAACGTTAGATTGCCCCACCCCACCCCAACCCTTCCGTGACGTAGCATCAGCATCAGGACGCAAATGCCAGCGAACGTTAGATTGCCCCACCCCACCCCAACCCTTCCGTGACGTAGCATCAGCATCAGGACGCAAATGCCAGCGAACGTTAGATTGCCCCACCCCACCCCAACCCTTCCGTGACGTAGCATCAGCATCAGGACGCAAATGCCAGCGAACGTTAGATTGCCCCACCCCACCCCAACCCTTCCGTGACGTAGCATCAGCATCAGGACGCAAATGCCAGCGAACGTTAGATTGCCCCACCCCACCCCAACCCTTCCGTGACGTAGCATCAGCATCAGGACGCAAATGCCAGCGAACGTTAGATTGCCCCACCCCACCCCAACCCTTCCGTGACGTAGCATCAGCATCAGGACGCAAATGCCAGCGAACGTTAGATTGCCCCACCCCACCCCAACCCTTCCGTGACGTAGCATCAGCATCAGGACGCAAATGCCAGCGAACGTTAGATTGCCCCACCCCACCCCAACCCTTCCGTGACGTAGCATCAACATCAGGAAGCAAGTGCAGCGAACGTTAACATGCCCCACCCCACCCCAACCCTTCCGTGACGTAGCATCAACATCAGGAAGCAAGTGCAGCGAACGTTAACATGCCCCACCCCACCCCAACCCTTCCGCGACGTAGCATCAACACCATCAACAAAAACGCAAAACCCTCCTGATGCCGTAGGGGCGCTGGCACCAATAACATGAACCCTGAGACCAAGTTGCCAATGGGTATGGGTCGGTATTTTGAGCTACTCATCCTACAAAACTTGACCAAGACCCTCTGCTAAACTAGCCTGGAAGCCAAGAATCGCGAGTCTTAGTAGGTAAACCAGCTAGAAATGGTGGATTTTCCACTGCCAGATTGGTCTTCCAAAGGTTGATTGTGAACTCCAACCGGTTCACCACTTGACCGTCAGTTGTCATTGCCAAGAAACTGCGTCACCAAAAATGCTACGACACAGGCAGCACTGCGATTCATCCCAGCCCAGCAGTGCACCAACACGCCATTCCTCGTCTCTTGCGCCAGTGCGGCGTTGATGATGCTGAAGATTGGCAACACAACCTATGGAGCACTGAGGGCGGGAGTTGGCAGACAAGGCAAGTCTTACTGCTCTTTACATCACTTGTTTGGGGTTGTGTTTTGAATGTTTTGCTAATATAGAGATTTTGTTTTAGATATTTTCAAATATATTGTTTAGAGTTTAGAATTTATGATAAGTCCAATGAATTTGTTGAACCATTTTGACGGATTATTCATAGCCAAGCAACTTCCAGGATCTTGAAATGCTTTGCATCATCTGCCACCAGAATGTGTTGGTGGATCCGTGCCTTTGCCAATGAGTTTGGAACATCTTTGTACCGCCGGCAGGTCACAAGTTTGTCCGCACAAAGGTTGATGACACAACCAATGCCCAACTTCCTCAGTAGCGCGGTGGGCAGCCCATGTTGGCACAATGACTTTGACTGGATGAAACCAGACCCCACAACAGCAACTTTGGACCCGAAATACCTTTCCAAATATCCCAACTTTGACTGGTTGGTGGTTTCACCGCTTTTGAAAAATGTGACAGAATCAACCAACAATTACAAATGTTGGAGAAAAACAGGACATGTTTCAAAACTAAAACCATCTTGCCACTTTCCCCCATTGCGCTGGCTTTCCACCAAGCAAATGAGCATGGCTAAGCACAAATATATAAGTACCATTTTGTCAGGCCACTCCTAGTAGCTCCTGGCCTCGCTCCCTCCCAACCACCAGCCAAATAAACACTTGGATCTACCTCACAAAAAAAACAGTGATGATACCAGTTAGTGGTTTTAACCCCTATCAAAAAATATCAGTCTACCAACCAACCAACCATTTGGTAAATACACGGGATGATAAACAAGTATCAAACCACACCAGCAAAAGCCAACCACTATTCACCATAGTTCACCATAGGAAATCCCATGTTTGAAGCCACCACCCAGTGCTAGGGCTTCGGCACCTCAACATGGAGATGTCGGCCGCGTGCTCCAAATCCCCCAGATACAACGGCAGATTCGGTAGGACTTGCGCCGGTTGCGGCACTGGAGTCTCGAGCTTCGTGACGGACGTGTAGCCTGAAGAGTCCCGGGTGTACTTCCAGTTGTGGAAGGCGATGGGGATTTGGTCCAACTTCCGAAGGGCCGACATCTGAGGATGCACGTGGCATCACGTGGCTATGATAACCACCGACAATCATAGGGAAAACAATGGTTGATGATGAGGGAACCAGGGGACAGGGCGAACTGACCCACAGAACAATGGTTAATCGGGGAGATCTTTTAGCACTTCATAGGGGAACCAACAGAATAAGGCAAATTAACATAAAAACTATAGCAAATATGAGCCAACATGGGAAACTCTCGTGATAGCTGAGTGGTACCCTAGTCTTGGCGGCGCAACTAGATCCCTTGCTAAACCTTTAATTGTGAGTGAATACCTGGCTGGTAAATCCATCTCCTAAAAACACGAAAAATCGAAGTTAGCGGCTGTAAGCCACGTAGTAGTTGTTAACATATGTACTGTAACATCACAGTTATCAACTATGGTTAACTAGGGTCATGATGGATAACTAACTGGTTTCAAGTAGGGTTAATCATAGTTGGTTAACTATTCATTAAGACAAGTTGTGAACCATAGTTGTTGACCATTGTTTTTGACTAACCATGGTTGAAATCAAATGGGTGTTTCTGAAGTCATTGGGGTAGCCCTAGTTATCATCCAATCTCTTAACCATTGATAGTGACGAAGCATCCATGTGTGGGGTCATCCATTTTGGGGTTCATTATTTTGAGAATCCAAAATGTGGTTCCAGCCAGTCCGTAACAAACAACCCTGGCCCAGGATTTAGTTGAGATTTGTTTAAGCGATCTTTTAGAGAGGTGTGGTCGCAATTATGAATCCAACGAATTGTGGATACACCATAGATGGAAACCTGTCAGCTAGCAATATCCAACAGTGAAGCCAATGTTGTCCTTTTGACCCCATATGCAAATGTTATTTGGCTGTGGGTCAAAACCTTGTAATCCTAGTGGACATCCCATAAATGACCAAACTAGTACTGGTTCGGATGTTCACCTAACCATTTATTGATTGTTTTTTGGTTTATATTGACCCACAGTCATTCATGTAAAGGTATCAAACACCATAATTTACGCGAATTTGGTTATCAAAAACTCGGTTACACCTATTTGACCAGCTTTTCGGGTTGGAACGACATTTATGGCAAACGTGCAAAGCATGCACCTAGAAGGTTCACATGACAGGTTGGACATGTTTGGAGCCGCCTGTTGATATCAACTGATACAGTATTTGGGGGTTTCTCAAAGTAGGGGATCACAGAAACAATCCAGTTTGTTGACCATTTATAGTACTAAACAAACTATTTTTGGGTTCCTACTTTGAGAAACTGCCATTTACATGTTGGTTAAGTCTTCTCAGGGATGTTTTTAAGCTGAGAAGACGGAGTCAATCATCCACCAAGGCATGCGTAAATCCATGACCCATTCATAGACTCATCAAGCCTCACTTTTAGTACGAGGGGCATCACAGGCAAAGGACAGTGACTACCGCCCGCCCGCAACTATACAGACTTGTATTTCATACTGCTGATAGTGTAATTGTTTCATGCTGCCAACCCCCAAATGCGTTGAAATTGAGATTAATCTGCGATCTACTGTGGCACAGTGTTGTGTATAGTTTAGATCCTACCTTGGCAAATTGAGTGGTTCCAAAATAATGTACATACCACAATCTACAAAAACTGATGTTTTATTGAGCATTGCTGTGATGATCCCCAAACGCATGTCAACCATGTTGTTGAATAGTAAAACCGGTAAAACCCATCGTTTTGCCTCGGCATCACCATTTACATTCTCAGATGCTCCATGTATATTTGTTGTACCCATAAAATGACCAGTTTTGGAAGCAAATATACCATACATGGAACATTTGGAAACGAATAAACTCGTAACCACTCATCATTATCAACCACTATTGACCATCATTGACCACTACGAGCATCTTAACATATTAAGCATCATTGGTTTGTATCAAGCATCAACTTGTTAAGATTGGGCATCATTGGTTCGTGGTTTGTATCACCTTCGCAGCAACTCTCCGCCTCCTGAGGCTCCAAGGTCGCAGCTTCGCAGTCACAGGGAAGGCCCCCCGCATCGGATAGGCCACTGCCGCACAGGAGACACCGCATGGCCATGGCTCGCGCAAGGGGGCCGGCCTTTGGACCAGGGCTGGGTCATTCTGGGCCTTTGAACTTGTAAATCCTTCATTCCCATTTTGCAAATCTGGAGACAACAAAGACTGGTTGGTGGTTGAACCATGACAAATATCTGTTCAGAACCAATTGTCAATACTTACCAGGTAAAATAATCAAGATGTCAATCAAACCACCAACCAGAAGATAGGATGGTGAAATGCTGACCATTTTTGTTTCACAAATTAATGGATCAATCGATATTGAATACGGGCATCGTTTGGCATGTCTTTGGTGTTGAACAAAACAAACACCAGGGTATGGGACAAGCCATTTTCAATCCTCAAATGCAGGAGGGGAGGTTGCTACCTTCTTAAGGTAAGAACTTCCTTCCAAATACAGAGGCTGCATGGAGGGTTTGCTATATTCAGATAGATCCATCCATTTGCATCTCAAGTGTGGCACAATTTCGCAGTGCGGCCTCTTCGGTGATTCTTGGCTGGTTGAAGAATCCTGTCTGGGAAAAACTGCCTGTCAAAGGATGCCATGCCAATGGGCACGCGGTGTGTGGTTGCACATCAAAAGCTTAGTTTTGCCAATGCGCCTTGATCCAACAGTGGCAACAAACTTTGGCTTACAAACCATCTGCTCAATTTTGTGTGACTTTTCTGACGTAACGATCCATTTACCCAGCCGACTATTTTTGGATAAAGATCCATTTACCCAGCTGATTGTACTTCAGAGATAATCTCAGTCTCAGAGCGCCCACCTCCAAGTTTGACCCTCCACCAATCATTGTACCAGCGCAGATCTTACGGGGAGTATTTTCTCAACAGCTAGATGCCCCATCTGTACTTAACTAAAAAAAAGCGCAGTAACAGGTACCATAATTGCGGGATCGTTTAAGCGTTGCAAACAATCACTACATCCACCATTCACTCCCAATTGCAGCCTGAAATGAAGCTTCATAAAAATGCATTCCCAGCAGCTTATGAAGCTTATTCCGGTGGGCAGCTTCAACCACCATATCCTGCCCTCAGCCGATTCTTAAGCCTCAATTGAGGGCTAAGCGAAGCGTAGACTTAGACCTCTGACCGCTTCTTTGTGGTTCTTTGATGTTTAATCACTGCAAGTATGGCTTTCCCTGCCCAGCAATCCCTGTCTTAGCCATTTACCAGCAATCATAATTCAACATCAAATAATGAAATGTATGTATCAAGTACCAGGCATTGTTGACTGTGCACAAGCAAAATCAACTGTTGATCCAAGTTTCAGCCAACCATTCTTCAGCAGTGTATCAACCAGCTTAGGGCACTCAGCTGCTCGCGTGGCTCCCCCTTTTGGCGGCAGGAGGAAGCTCCTAGGGCTCCTTGCGTTGGCGGTGGAAGCTGCGCCAGGAACTGTTCGTTGGGCTCGGCCATGTTCGTTGCGCTCAACCCCGAGGCCGTGCGGATTATACCTGGAGGTAGGAAGTTCCGGCAGAAAACTGGGTGATAGCATTATAGAATTCATATATTAAGGTATAAGTAATAGGAATTGTACAGGATCAATAGGGTTATGACAGGGTTATTAAGGCTATGAATAGGTCCAGTAACAGCATTATTCTGAACAAACTTGGTTGTTGATAGGGTTAATAGGGTTATAAATAGGTTTATTCATAGGACTATACTGCCATTGCCAATCGGCTTATTAGGCGGGCTAGTGGGGCTATTCATACGTTTATTCACAATGTGGTTGTTGATAGGGCTATGAATAGGTTTGCTGAGAGGTTTATTGATAGGAGTAATCATCATCAAATAGGTTTCTATATGATAGTATGACAACATACTTAATCAGAATAATGGCCAAAATCATTATAGGCCTAATCATACTGATGGTGTTATAATGATGCTAAGTGATGGGGCTGTGAATGTCCCTCTTGTTCATTAACCCATGGTGGCAGGCTTGAAACTATTCAAGATAGTGTCATTGGTCTACCATTGATCCAAAGTAATCCCTGGTCAAGAAAAAAAGGACTTGTTTAACAGGATATAATGTGAGCATCATGATCTTGTCGATTCATGATGCGAAAATTTACACCGGTTGAGAACCTTACCTTTTGGGCCACCCAATCCCTGAGTGCTGCGGCACGTCGCTCTGTCACCCAGGCTACCATCGAAGGTTGGAACCCCTGGAAGAAGGGTTCACTTGGCAAAACTCAGCAAAGTACATATCCACAGTGAATGAACAATACTTAAAATATCAGAGTCACTATGCCTAGTAATGATTTTCCATGGTTTCAATGGGTTGTTGACAGTTGGGCTTGCGTCCAGCTGCATTGGAGAATGGCTCACGGTTAAGAAATTGTACCACGAACCAACCAACCTTGGTCAATAGACTGGGAATGAACAGATGGTGAATAGGTTCATGATCAATGGTGGAAAATATGATGGTTAATCGGTTGCGTTGTTGGGTTACCACCCGGATAATCATATGATGGCAAGAAGGATGATGATGATCATCGCGAAGGCGGTGCTCCGGTGATCATGTTGAGAATGATGACAACGACGACCCAAAAACCATCTTCATTCTTCCTTCATTCTTCCTTCATTCTGCTCGTTCATCAACGACGTTCATGAATGACGTGCACCAACATGCAGGAAACACCACTTACCTATCAACCGCATCGAGCTTGGAATCGGTTGTAATCCTTGAAACCATCACTGATCAGCACCGCCTCACCATAACCATCATTCTTAACCCCTTGCTAAAACACATCACTTGGTCAACACAACTGCCGCCGGTCTGCAGGTCACTGGCCGGGACCGGCAATCGACCTGCAGTGACAAGCTGGTGAGGATGACTTCAGGATGCCTTAGGGATGACTTCAAAAAAACCCAACCAGCTAATAGTCAACCAACTAATTAACCATTTGTTAATAGGGGGAATAAAAATATCAAAAAAATCCAAACTGCTAAGCCCTAAGATTGGAAGTGGTGTTCATGTGAGATCACTGGGACAACAACCTGCCCTGCAAAAAACCGACCGCTCTACCTTCCCTGTTTTTTCCGTTCCGCACCCATTCGCTGCAAGCGTGCTTTCGCACCCGATGATCCGCATCTTCCCACGATCTGTGGCGTTTACGGCTCCTCTGTCCGCCTCAGAGATGGATGCCCAACCGCTGTGATGTCAAGTCCCGTCTCAAGTAGGGATAGGAAACCCTCATCATAGTCTAGGGGTGCCATTGATGGGTAGGGATTGGTGACTATCAGATCTACCCATATAAACATAAACCAAGTTCTCCCCATATACATATATAAGTGTGAATCGCCAAACGTATGACCACTATGGGGTAATACCTACCGCGATCAGGTAGATGGTTAGAAAGTCTCAATCACTCAGTGCAGAGAGCAGCGGCAATTGCGGCAGCGAACCTTTTCAATGCATCAACTCTGGGCGTCTTGAGCCAGAGCAAAGTCGGTTCACATCATCATGAATGATGGAGTGCTGTACTATGTATGTTGTGGCATGTTCCTACCGCACACCCACTCGCACCCCCCATGAGTAGTACTCCCACAGGAGTGGTGCTCAAAAGTTGGAGTGGATGTAGTCAGAGAAATACGTATATACAGGATCGATCCTTCATGTACATAGCGATGTAAAACAATGCAGCCAAACGAAACAACGACGTGTCCGGTGGACAACATGGTTGATCGTAGGCACAGCATCGGTGATGGACTCTACCGCACGCGCATGTCGACATCTATACACATCAGGTGGATCTACAAATGAATTAAAGGTATCGTTTGGGTGCCATCGCATTGCGTGATGGGCTTTGAAGGAAATTGAAAGCGCAAAGAAACTAGAGTCTCTCATGTGTGCTTTGGCAGGAGATAGTTCAACTCAATCCTCAAGATTTTCGTCATCTCTTCTCCTGTGTCTGCTGAACTTGTTCACCCTCAATCTCTGCCAATTCATCATAACGACCCTCACGAGCAGCCAATGTTCTCCGTGCTGCAAGCATCGCCCCATGTGATCGATTGACACCGAATTGCTCTGCTTGTTCCATAACGGAGTGAATCTCATCATTGCCGTCACGTTGAATGACACGATGGAGATTCTTAATGGCTTCGTCAAAATTGGACGCAGGCACAATTCCCTTGACCTTCTTCTTCTTCTTCTTCTTCTTCTTCTTTGGGACATCTTCGCGAGGTGTAGATGGTGGAATTCCCATGGGATCATCAGATGAGGTCGCAAGTGCTGCAGTAGGGGTAGTTGATGGTGGCACTGGTGCTGCACTCGAGGAAGCGGCAGAAGTTTCAGGGTGTGCTGTTGGCGCCGTTGAATCTGGCGTCGTTGTGGCGGTTCCCATTGCGATGGCTCGCATTCCAGCAACATCTTTGGGATTAAGCATTAAGCTCCTCTGAAGAACTGCTGAGAATTGACCACCTTGAGCGCTTGCATCAAAAGAGGACTCCATAGTGGAAGTCATTTTGTAGTTCATCGCTCTGCGCATTCCCTGGTACTGACGCTGTTGGGAAGCATTGGCAGGATCAGCAAAATAATTCAACAGTCCATTCGGATCAATTTGCAGAACTTCCTTTGGCTTTACGCAAAAGGAGTATCGGGTAGCACCTGTGGCGCCCCGAATGATCCGACGGATTTCTGATGAAACTTCCTTTTGCCGTTGCTGAAAAGTTCCTCTATCGCCAGTCTTGTGAGCTTCATCGAGCTGCACCCATCGTCGTAGGTCCTGCTGA
>VSDK01020647.1:77068-92228 GCA_009767595.1 Symbiodinium kawagutii
TGAATGATTCCTGACTCAATCAAGTAGACCAGCATAGATCGAATAAGGTGAACGACAATGGAACCGGCCATGTATGATTCCCAATCTCTTCCTTTAGCTTTGGTTGCTTCATACTTCGTCCAATTTTCTTTCGACTCTTCAGCAAGTGGTGCACGGATGTTCTCCTGGTCTTCGTCAAGATGGAATGGCCATGGGTAAGTGATATCAACCCTCTGTCTGTCCTGCGCCTCATTTCCATGTTCACCCTTAAACACCTTGGTCTGGAGCTCAAAAAGATTCCTTGGACCTCGGGCGACATGCAGACCCCACATATGGCCATAGTGTCTTCGCAGGATTCTGGCAATGATGCAGTCGAATGCCTGAGCATACTCATCGAACACATCATAGTTCATACTCTCTTCGTTCTCAAATGGTCGAGAACCCAAAACAGGAATGGCCTTTGCCCAAGTGGGTAATCCTTCCATATTCTGTTCTTCGGAGATTACCTTGCCGAATCCATATTCATCAAACATAGCCTTATCTTCTGCGGTCTTGGCCTCTTCCTCCATCTTGATGTTCTAAAAACTTTCGAGAAGTGCAGCCTGGAGACGTTTTCTTCAATTGCATCTGCATCATCGTCTCCTGGGTCTTCTATGTCCGTGTTTCCGGATGCGTCCTCGGTACCAGCATCATCCTTGGCTTTCAAAGCTTCCTCCTTTAATTGCTTCTCAAGTTCTGAATCGTCCCACGGCGCCAAGGGGGTGAAGTACGACATGAACCTCTCCTTCCCGTCACCTCCAGGGATGAGTCCATTTTGAATGATCCAGCCCAACACTTTCACCGTAGTGCTGTGGAAACATGTGGCGATGCTCAATGTGCATCGAGGATTCATTGGATGGGCGATCATCGTTGCATCCAGAGGTAGCATGAATTGGGTGTCCCATTGTGGGTATGCCCGGTTGAAGCCCTGATTGCGATCGGTCTGATGAACATGGGTGAACTCGTAAGCTCATTCATGTCGAGGTTGCCATGGTTCTTGGCCCATTCCCGATCCCATGTGCTGATGTCTCCGTGACCCGCGGTGATGCAGAGGATCTGCCACCGTTGTCTAGTCTGGATCTTCGACGTTGTCCAACCGAATCGAATGATCGCTTCCAACCTCAGGCGACCAACTTTAAATGTGGAGGGATCACTTGGGTCATACATCTCAAAGTATTCACGATCATCACGATCATATTTCTTCAGGACCCATAGATTCTCCCAAACATGGTAATCGGTCAACATTCTGCCAAGGTCCACCCATCCACCCTCGTCGTGTTTGATCTGCTTTCTTGAATCAGTGTTGCGATCTGGTCGGTGTCCTTTCATGCCAATCTGGTGTCGCAACAGCTTCACCAAACGGTGCGATGCTTCCATCTCCTCGGGCTCAAGCCTCTCCATGAAGTGGCGTTTCGCGTAGACCTTGCCCTTGGTGAGCACAGAGCTTCTGAACATGACACCGCATGCCGGCATGACTCTGAGCTTGCCGAATCGGGATGACATAGGAATTTCGGCATAGCCCGGCCAATTTCTGAGGTACGAATCATCTTTGTCAAACACTTCAGAGCAGGTAGCATAGAAACCTCCTTCATTCTCGACAGCGCTCTGGCAGATTTCATCGAGTTCCCGTTTGGTACGTGGACCAAGGCCAGTAATCGACATTCCAGACACCTTGAGGAGTCCTTCCTCGGCGTCTCCTGCCTCGCCAAGCGTCACGCTGCGAGAAAGTTTGACACAGAACATGTCCTCATCCTCATCGACGGGATCTTGAGCATCCGCATCAACGTCAACCACATCTTTCCCTCCTTGACTACGGCGATCGCCGTCATCAACAGGTACTTCATGGGTATCGGCATCAACTTCCATCTCAGTTCCTTCTTCCTCGGCTCCGACGACCCTCGTTGGATCATAGTTGCCAATGATGATGGATTTGATCATGTGCAGGGCTTCCCTTTGATCCTGTGTTTCATTTTCAGCGACACGACAGGATTCCATACTATGGCCATTGGCACCACAGAGAAGACAAACATTGTTTGAGTCGGCCAGACCCATCATCATACGGTATCCTTCCAGGACTTCATGACGTGCAGTGGGGATTGGATCCTTTTGGCGCTCGGCCTCTTCCTCATACGGTGGCATGTTGAACTTGGGAATGTAGGATTCCTTAGGTTGTGGTTCGGGCTGCGGCGCATCGCCTTCCCCACTTCCAGCGGGCTGCTCCTCTTCTTCCTTTGTCATTTTCTCTGCATCATGAAGAACAACGGAGGCACGGAGAGTGATAAGATCATAAGGGGTGATCAGACTCAACTTGGAACGATCAACAGAATCCAGGATCAACGAACAAAGATATCGCTCCTTCTCATTGGGCCTTGTGTTCCAACTCCCCCTGCGCTTGTCGTTGGGGGTGGTGGCGTACGACGACGCGTTCTTGAAAATGAGGAACGACTTTTCGAGTCCATTATAAATGGCTTCAACCTCAATTTGATCTTTGCGCCCGCAAGATTCCAAGATGTGGAGCTGGGGATGGGTCATGGCACATACATCCAGATGATACCCTACCACATTTCCATAATATCCCCGCATTTTTCTGCCGATGCCTTCGACCACTCAAAGATTCGATTCAACATTTTGTCCTCTTCACCTTGAGTAGCCAACAATGCTTTCACGTAATCTGCGTAAGCTACGTTCCCGAAATCAACCCCGATTCTGAAGTACTCCTCCACCTGATCTGTCTGATCGTTGCAGCACTTCTCGAAGATGACGTTGCATTGTCGCATCTTTCCTCCTTCACAAAGATCCTCGGCCATATCTGGCGGGATGCGGTGGGAGACGGCTTTCATGACCTTCTCGCCGTGGTCCTATCCTTTGTTGCCAATCATGCAGTCGGCCAACGTCGCAAGCCACTTAGGGATGTCAATCTGGTCCATTCCGGTTTCTTTCAAAGCAACCTTAATGCGAGCGCCCATCTGCAACTTCGTCTCTCTACTGTTCTCCACACTGAATCGGTAGGAAGTTGACGTTGCATAAGAGTTGGCACTGCATTGGACACAAGTCCATTGGCAATCAGTGTTTGTGACTCTGGCAATGGGATTCGCCCTGCATGTTTCGCAGAAGATCTTTGAGTTGTTGTAGTCAACCAATCTCGAGAACGGACCATAGAAGTATTGCTCCTGGGGTGTCACTTCAACAATCTCTGAGTCAACAAAGTCGGCCTTCTCTTGTCTCTTGTTGCGGGCATCCTCCGCCTCTTTTGCCTTCATCTCAAACTCTCGAATGGCGGCTTCAGGATCTTGCGCTGTTCCTCCAGACGGAGCAGCGACCCTGGGTGGTCTTGCCACCTCTGTCAATATGTCATTTGTGATGCCGAAAGACTGGGAACAGCTGTCACCAAGAATGTTCAAGTAGTCGACGGTTCCCCTTCGCATGCTGCAAAGAAGCAACATCTTCTGTTTGAACAAATGCTTGTCCATCACTGCAAAGATGAAGTCTTTCTAATCAGACTTGCGAATCAGCGTGAAGTGATCACCTCAACTGGGTCTTCATCATCCAGTGAACATACATCCTTTCTTCGATTGTCAGCAGACAGTACGAGAACCCAAACGAAAGCCGAACATGTATTGTGACATTGTCTGCCTCTTGGTTGTTCTTGATCGGCTTGACACATCGTTCGACGGCGCTTTGGAACTGCTCCATTGGACTGCCCTTGAAATCAGCAATGTACACCACAAGGATCTGGCCATATCCCAGGCTGTTCTTCAATCCTTCTCCAAGCCTGTCACGGGTGGATGACCTCACAACGGTGTAAAGCAGGTCGGTGAAGACAATGGTGATGGCGGATCGCACTGATCCACCCAAATTCTTGAGGTCATCACCTTCCAAGACAGCAGCGCCGACGGGGCAACGAAGTTGATTCATCATAGGACGAATCTCCGGGATGAACTCGTCAGACGCTTTCACCCACTGAAGCAGATATATACATCATAATTGGAACCGATGGGTAGTACCCAGTGCGGATCAAATCAAAAGCTTTGCTAACGCGATGGTAAAATCGCACCCATTCCAGATCGCCCCAAAGACGCGATTCTGCCTCCATGGTCGCGTTGATCCCATTGAACATGAAGAAATTGAGGCTCAGATAGGTCGTTACCCTCCCTCCTCACATACTGTGACCAGGTATTCAACGAAGGCTTATTTGCGACCGGCCCCAAAACCGGAGTTGGAACATAGGTCTTGCCCGATTCGTCCATCAACACGGTCACTTTGATGGGCGCACCGGAAAAATCCGGCCCTTGCTTCATCTGACTTTTACAACCTCTGGGATGTGTGGGCTGGATCCAATCAGGTTCCACTTGAGCAGGGCGAGCACCGCGGCCACCTCGAGGAGTTGATTGATGGGAGGGGCTTTGGGCATTGCTTTCGGTGGAGGAGCTTTCCGCTTTGAAGATCCTCTTCCCTTTCTTTTTGGGGTTGATGGAGACGGAGTCTGAATCCTTGTCCTTCGCTTCGTGTGGAACCTCTTCCGGTTGACATTCCGGCGGCTTTCTTCTGTCGTTGAACATCAACGGCTTGTTCCAGTCATCGAGCCGATGTACTTTGGGCTTTCCTTCTTCGTCAAGGCTCTGGTCCTGAACTCCCGACTGTCACGGTTCCTCCCACCTGAGAGGCCGACATAGTCGTCAAGTAGACCTTGAACATGGAAAAAAGCAAGCTCCCTTTCCTTCAGCGAATCAGGGTATCCACTCTCTGCCCCATACACCTTGTATCCACCACGATGAACAATATCCTCAGACAGATCCCAGCTCTCTAGGATCTCATGGAGGAGTTCTCCACAGTTCATAAACGTAGATCTGTCCAGTGACGATAAAGATGGGTAGCCATGTTCCACTCTTTGTGTCTCATAGTAGTACCACCAGTTGTGGGCTACCTTGCATGCTCCTAACATTGTTTCCAAGTATGTCACTGCGGCAGCACGGAAAAGTGGTAGATCGCGCCTCAAGCTCATGATGTCTTCGAGAACGTCTTGGACTATCATCTTCTTGAGCTTTGGGTCTGCGTTCGCAGGGCATGTCCAAGCTGCCTCGACCTCAGTCTTGCATTTTGCAAGTCCGATGCAGATTCTTCGCATCCCTTTCAGATGTGTGCACTCCATGTGTTGGTGTGGCAGTCAGGACGTTCAGGCTAAGTAGCCAGTGATGATCGGTGTCACGAATGGATGCTTTGTGTGATGAATCTGGCGGGATATTGGTATTGAGCTGGGCGTCGCCAGATTGCCACATTGTCACAATCTTTTGCTTAATCTGCCCCAACGGAGTCTGAATCCCGAATGGTTGTGGGCTGTAATTTGCAGCAAGGATGTCGGCAAAATCGCCAACTCGCGCAAGAGCGTCTTCAGAGATGAGCAGGTGACTCCCATGCATCTTCTTGCACTTCATGATCCTTGCACAAGTCGTCGTTCAGGAAAACTCCGCCATTGATAGCCAGGTCGTCTACATGATTGATTGCATTCATCAAGTGGTTCAGGACCTCTCCGGCAGGATCGGCATCACCGGCATCTTTCCTCAATGATAGAAACCATGCTGGATACACCATCACTGGCGCGAATTGGAACGTATCTATCCACCTTCTGCATCAGTCAACGTTGGCTTCCTCACGGCCTCCTTGTGCGAAGAAAAGATGATGGGCAGATGATTGGTGTTGTTTTGTGCAACGGCATTCCGAAGAACGTTCGGTGCCTGATCGATCCGGTTGTTGAAATTGTCCAGGGTTGGAGCGGCACCAGCCATAATGCCAAGGATCCACCACCACAGATGTGCACGGTGTACAACGTCTGTGCATTTCACCAAAGCAAATGACCGAGGGAACTGCAACCTCCGCGATCGGAACCGGTGGAAAACAATCGCTTCGGAGCAGACCCGTTCGTCGATCACCGCACACGCCCCGGTTCCTGACCGTTTGATCCTGCCCAAATTCCAGCGGAAATGACGGTGAATATCACTCCTTGGTCCTTCAGAATACATTGAATGATATTGTTTCCATTCTTCGCAATTCTTCAAACTCCTCTGTTTCAATGGATAAGCAAGATCTTTGGTCTTCGATTTGGTGGCTACCATATGGTTGATTCGATTGACGACATTCCTGATGATCCGATCAATGTATTGTTGTGTACCTTTGGTTTCCCTTCCAGCACATTTGCCGTGATCATGTGAGTGGCTTGAGTCTCATGCTCGGAAATTCCACCCCCATGATACGATCTTCCACGGTTTCTTCAGACTCTCGGCTTCATCAATGAATTTTGTCTTCAGTCCATACATGCATCCATCAAAGTCATGTTCATGGCAATCAGCACCTTCCATGACATCAATGATTCTTTGATCTTTCCAGTAGTCACAACCTCTGGGTAACTCCATCAGTGCCAGCCCGCCAATAGAAATGATTTTCACAAGACATACCACAAACTCACCCCATAGTCCCCAGAACATAGTGGCTTTCATCTTGCTCAGATGAGCAATCGATTCTTTTCTCAGCATGTTTAGCCGATTCCACGGAGAACCTCCGGTACATGGACCTGCGAAGAATACAGAGTCCTTGTCTGTACGGACACAGCTCCTCCACTTCGCCTTTCCATGAGGAGATAACAGGTCGTCGTCTTCGGTCAGAGTTTCCAAGTGGATGTGGATATGTTTCATCTTGGGGACGGTTTCCTTGAAAGGAGGCTGACTGGTTCAGCACACATCAACAGGAGACAAGGTACTGAATCTGGTAGCTCAAATACTGTAATCAAAGGAGTACATCAACCTTGTGCCATCCTTCCGAGCCAACACCAAATTCATCTTTGACATGTGATCCATGCTTCATATTGGTAGCCGACAAACATGTCATTCCTTCCGATGATTTTCATCCCATTGGTCTTACGGCATATCGCAATTCTTGGATAATGCGATCTATCCATGCCTTTGGGTGAATCGGATGTCACACCGTCATCCATGCAGTACGTCATCACATTGATCAATGTTGTCCCATTCACCGTTACGAACCAAGTAAAACTTAGTCGATCCGGTCCAGAACTCATTGCGCTCATTGGAATACTCTGTGTTGCTGCCGGCAAAAAACGCCAATCATCGGGGATCACACGTTTATATCTTTGATATGGAATGGTAGTGTTGCGGGCATCCGTCACCATTTGAACATTGCATGGGCAGTCGCCTGCCTCATTGGGTACGAAAATCTACCTTCTTGGACGAATATGTACCCTGATCAGTTCATCTCCATCCCATTTCCAATAATCATCCTCAGTTGGCGATGTAGATTTCTTTTGTTTTACCGGCGCCAATGTGTCACAAATGGTGGGTGATGCAGCCACGTACGAAAGTGGACCCCCCAGGCAACTCCCCCCATGAACAAGACGGAGCAGCGTATTGATCACATGTAGCCTTTGGGGCTGCCCACGCAAACTGATTGCATCGCCTGGGGAACAAAGAGCGCTTCAGTAGAAAACATCAACTGCTGCAGTGTTCGGGTCGACGAAGATGGAGGAAATGGAATGGAAACAACCGCTCCGAGCGGGACGTTGTGTCCACAAACCGAGAGCTAATCCGGACTGTATAGGTATAACCTCGGAGGGTGTGATACACCACTGAAGGGAATCCCGGACTGTCCACATGGAACCTCATAGGGAGCAAACACAGCTGCACCGGTGGGAGCACGTTGGCGGTGATATTGAAAACAAGCCCTTTCAACCCAGCGATCAAAACGATCAGCTTGTGAATAGCGAGGGACATGATCTTCCACCTGTTGCCATATGCCATTAGCAAGCATCCATGTGCTCCGTGGACAATCAGAAGTTACACCAGAGCCCCTGGGCGCACGACGAGACAACACGGGAGTTTTTGCGACAAAGATGGGATCCGAACCATCTACATGTTGGAGACCCGCCTTCCCCGTCATACCTTTTCGGTAAACAGCTGGAAGTAGGATTGGAATATTGGTATACGCGAAGTTCGGAACATCATCAGATTTGGTCTGGAACAACTGTCGCGTCGTGGTATCACGTCTGTGGTGGGAGCTACAATATCAGCCAGCATCTTCGTTAGAAGGTCTGACTCACTGAGCAAATTGATCAGCATACAGGCTCGTTGCCAGGCAAGAGGATTCTTGAAACCCTAGGTGTGTATATCCGCAGCCATCTTAGAGGTGATCTCAAAAATGAGCACAACATGACCCTTACGGAAATGCTCATGCAACGATGTGATAGAGATTCCATGAGTACGTTCAAGATGGCGCATGTAGTGGGATTCTTACCCGATCTGACCACACCGATCATGCCTTGATTGTCATGGTGAAACAACAACTTGGGCAGACATCCTGCAATCACTGTCCAAAGGCCCAGGGCCGGCAGACCCATAGTCCGAAGAGTAACGTCAGCAACTACAATTTCAGCTTCCGGTGTCCAATGACTCACACACACTTGTCTCTTACTGCCACCAGCCAATGGGAAACGCGTATGCTTCCCTTGAACATGCATATGTGAACCTGATGTTGATCGAAGGGATTGACCGCAGCCAACAAAATCAGCATCAGCATACAATGCAACGTTCAGTGTGTCAATGCCATCTCCAACCCAACCGCTCATACGTAACTGAAGAGTGGAGTTCACATAGCACATTAAATGACGCAGTCGCATATCACCATCTTTGGACCACTTGGCCACATTTCGCGCCAAAGTGTTGATCGACCGCAACAAGTCAAAACGAGGGATCCGCGCAGCAAAGAGGAGCTTCATCAACACACTAGATGCATGTGGAGCAAGTGCACCCCTAACTACATCCCCTGAATTGACGTCAGGTTCCGGGGTCTCAGATGGCAAACCACCAGAAACATGAGGATCGAATCGGTGAGCACACCATGGGCAATCCATTGCTTTCTTGGGGTCGCCAGGACATGGCGCACGTGATTGATGATTCTTGGTTTCTTCGGGAAGACTGGGGGTACTCACTTTCTTCAGTTTGGTGCTTCCCTACTATATCCAAGTACTTGTCGACTGATTGTTTCAGGAAACCTTCCATGTCATACGTCATGGTGGTGACTTCAGTACCATCATGCAACTTGGATGTCCCCTTTGACAAAATGCATCCCAGATAGGTACCTAAATCCGTCTCTGGTTCAATGTTCAGCTTTGTATACGAAGCAATGCCCAACCTTTGGCCAAGTTTTTGGCTGGACCTGCCATTTTTAAGTCATCCACATATACGGCAAGTAGAAGTTGCATCTGTGGGTGAAAGTATATGGAGGGCCACTCCTCCCCTTACGGGGATGAACCCTAGTGTTTTCACTTGGGTATCACAATGTTGCTCCCACATAGTACCAGCATCTGCGTGCCCGTGCAAGGCCTTAACAAGGCGAACAACAGGTTTGACGGAATTTTCTGATGTCTACATCCTCAGGCCACGCATTTGGTGGTAATTCCACCCAACATTTTGCACCAGTCAGATTTGCCTGAATGTAAGCCTGAATTGCGTCAGCCAATTTCACGTCGTGTCCAGGGAGGCATCCATAGAAATCTACCCATCTCGGAGCTTCGAACGATGCTGGGGAGTTGCCTAAGTCCTGAAAGAAAGCTGCCTCTCCGGGTTTCCCAAAAAAACGCCACGCCCTTTGAACTTCCTGCGAGGATCACCCTTGGGAAGCTGATGATTCTTTTCAACACATATGCCGTGAACTCGAGCCAGATGAATATCTTCCTTATTCCTCTTGGCTTCTCTGACTACATCATCCAACTCTCTGATCACAAACATGTCATAAACACCAGCATCCCTCTGCCCTTTCCATTCCTTCTGCGTTGAGGCCCGGGCATCAGCGTCTTCCATCATCTCTTTCCGCCCGACAGGTCTAGATACCATGGCGTTCAATCCATAATTGGATGATGGACACTTTGGAATGTGTTCTCTATGTTGATCAACATGTGAGATACATGGCATCGAAGGAAAGTGTCTTGGTTTGTTTGACCCATTCGCCTTTCCGCCAACAACCAATGATGGTACACTGATTTTCCCATGTTCCTCATCATACACATTCTCAATATCCCAAGTGGCTGATGGACCGTGTCCTTCTTCAATGGCCGCCCAGGTGTCCCATTCAAAGTCGAATTCTTCATCATCGTCATCGGGACACCCTGTGGATACCGAAGAGGAAAGTGGACTCGAAAGTCCCAAGTCACCATTGGAAGCGTCGCCACCTACAAAAGGAACAGAAAGATTTGGGGAATAGATGACTTTCTTCAATCGAACTGTCATATTGGTATCCTCATCGCTTGGACACGGTGGTGCCACCACCTTGGGAACCATAGACTGAACTGTCGACAATGAATGGCGATGCCACATCAATGTCTTCCGCATGCTCATCCTGAATATAAGCCTCCTTCAGATCTGGTCGCTCCACCGAAGCAGCATCCTTGTGATCTGTCCCATCATCATGGTCGGTACCATCCTTACTCTTCTCTCCCTTCTTCTTCTTCTCCTTCTTCTCCTTCTTCTCCTTCTCCTTCTCCTTCTCCTTCTCCTTCTCCTTCTCCTTCTTCTTCTTCTTCTCCTTCTTCTTCTTCTTCTTCTTCTTCTTCTTCTTCTCTTCGAGCTTCTTCTCATGCTTGGGAGCTGGTTTGGGCTTAGCCTTACTGTCTCCTGATGGTTTCTTGATCTTGGGTTTGTCGGCTCTCATCGATCTTCCTAGCTATCTTCGCAGCTTCTTCTTCCATTTCTTTCTTCTTCTTGTGCATACTTCTCCTCTTGATCGACAACCGTTGCCACTCCTCTGGTAGCATCTCCGACTTAGGACGAGGGGCACCAAATACCAACTTCCTCCCATCCTCTCCTACTCTATACTTCTTACCAGCGGAGTTGAGCTTCACCCATTGACCATCATCATCAAGATGCGTAAATGATACCATCACCTGCCTTTCCACTTTCGGACTAATGTTTCATTGGGCTCTTGGTAATTTCATCTCCAATCGTTCGTTCATGCCAGTCTTCTCTTTTGTCAGTCGCCTCATCTGCGACATGACCACCCGAACCTGAAGGACCTCCGCCTGGATCGGCACCATCATCGTCCTCATTATCATCCTCATCATCACCATCAGGTGCATCTAGGATTTCCGGGGACTTCTGGTATCGATCTTTGTCAGTCAGATCTTCAAGAGTGGAATTGATTTCTTCGTATCGGGCTTGGCAAGGAAACGTGATTGGATGACGTAGAACCAATTTCTGAACCAGTTGGGGTTTCCTCAACTTGTCACATGGCCTCTCAGCATCAAAGGCGAGGTTTTGTTTGGTGAAATCATCTAAAGCCCAAACTCGGTACTGACCTGTCCACTTGAACCCCATGCCAATCTCATAGCCTGCAAAGACGCCAGGGATGGCATCCGGATCGAACTTGTGAGATTGCAGAGCAACTCTGGTACTGCTGGGTTTGAATGACACCAATGCACCAAAAGGAATGGGCCCCCCACCGAACTCTTCATATCATGCAGCTTTGCCCATGCACTCAGTTTATCGTTGATCCTTTCTATGTTCAAGAGCCGGCATGTACATTCGACAACTGCACGCCAAAAACGCGGTGGTAATCCGGCTTGAAGCAAACAAGTGGTGGTCGTTGAGATTACGAATTGGTTAATTCTCTCTGCGATGGCATTATTCTGTGGTCTCCCAGGGAGTGAATGATCATATGGGATACGCAGCTCAGATGTGGCCTTCTCAAATTGTGGCGCCTTATCCGCATAGATGTCTCTTATCTGGAATCGACCCTTGAATCTCTTTAGTGCACGAACGACATCATCGCTGGATTTGGATTGAGATACATAAGCTCCCAAAAGTCCTGTGTACCTATCCCGGATCACAAGAACCTCATTTTCCAATAGATATCCTTCGTCATACACCTTCCGAGTATCCACAAAATCCATGGTCACCAAGTCACCGAACTTCTTGAGTTTACGTTGGAATGCTCCGCGGTAACTTTTGTAGTGTTTCATCTTCGCACGAACACAAGCATCACAATATGGGTTCTCGTGACGATGTGTCAGGATGTGAACCCATGATGTTGCTTCCCTCTTCAAGGTACCTCTACGTCTCAAACATGGTTCACCAACACCCCCACCAACATCCATCTCGTCATCATCCTTCTCTACCTCACGTCGTCGATCACTTCGACGGACATCTGCAGCAGCATCAATTTCTGGTTCATAATCGCCATCAATCAAATCATCCATCCCACTCACCTTCATCCATCGGCCGACTCATAAATGCTTCGACCTCTTCGGGCGACATCTCTCCAAGATCCCGATCTGAGAGTCGATCATCGGCATCTGGATCCTCCAATGGAGGGACAGATGTGCCTCTGGTAGGTCAGCAAACAAATCCTCGTCCGCCTTCTTTCTGCCATTCCTTTTCATCTTCTTCGTGCCCTTTGGATTGGGTCTTGGATGATCAATTGAAGTCATGAACTCATCACCACTATCGGTGTCAATAATCATTGTGTTGTTCTGGTCGTATCCAGTGGTGAATATCTTGGACATTCGATCAGCCATGCTGCATTTGTGAGGCTCGCATTCCTTCGATCCCAAGTGGATATATGGTATCAGATCCCGTACTATCATGTATATCCGCAACCCATCCTGTTGATCATGAATGGATCCTTTCCCAGTGGCCAAACGAAAGCGTAGTCTTCTTTCACGCATCTCTCTCCCATAGAAAAGACAGACGGCGTATCATCAAGCACCTGGACTTGAGCCTTCTCTTTCACCGTTCCCATCTCAATGTTGACTACATGATCAGCAACAGTGACACCGTTGGCGGTATGAAATGTGATCGGCTCACAGGGGTGCAGTTCGAGCTCCATCCTGACTGCTTTCCTCCTAGCAATCGCAATCAGATCATGACCACTCCCTGAGTCCATGATGAACCTTTTGTCTTTCTCTTCAACAGGAACAGTGATGCACAAAATATTGTCACGCCTCACGTCAGTACAGTCAACATGTGGGATCATCCGCCCAACGAGTGCCCCATCAGGAGAATGCTCATCTTCATCGTCTCCCAATAGTCTCATCTATATCATAGTTGGGTCCCACGATGAGAATGACCATGTCAATCAGATGGTGGTGGACATTGTCAAGGAGGATACCGACACCCCTTGCCCGGCACATGCCGAGCTTTCGGGCAATCACCCACTTGGTGTTGTTCATGTAATTCTGCACATCGACCAACCTATGAGGACGTTTCGATTCCTTCCTTGGCCACACTGTCAACTTATCAGGATCGACTTCAAACTCATGAGTGTCGACATCCATGTCGAATTGAACCTTGGTCCCTTCGGAGCCTTTCCCTCGAGTGGGCATTGCATACACTTCGTCCTCTGTGTCTGACATGTGGGTAAGTGCAGGAGCGGCTTTCTTTGGTCTTCTACCCTTCATGCTTGCGTCGTGTTGGTACTTACACTCTTTGCCGTTCTTGCAATGTCCATCTTGTGTCCACATGATGCAATGACCTCTCCTCTTGGCTGGTGAAGGGGATCTTGTCTTCTTTTTGTTCTTATCATCACCCTTTGATCCTCGACTTGAACTCGAACCTCTGCTGTTCGGCCTTCTTCCCCGTGACGCATCTCTCTTCTTCTTCTGTTCCTCTTTCCATTTCTTGTGTACGGATTCTGAATGACTTTACTGACATGCTGACCCATTCTTACAGGCTTTCTTGCCAACATGACAGAAGCATGGGACCTTCGACTTATCCCTTTCCTTTGCGGGCGGCTTGCTTCCACCAGGTTTCTTTGCGTTGTGATTCTTTGGTTGAGGATTGGCGATGATAGGACCCGCACGAGCATTTGACGAACCACTAGGTTTCTCCTCTTGTGACTTCTTGGGGGTCTTCTTCGGAGATTTTGGCGGTCCTTCTGGCCCATCGTCACCTAGAGCTGGCGCCCCAGGTCTTCTAACCTCACTCAGGCTTTTCTTCAACCACTTGTCCCACGCTAGGGTGTTCTTGTCCTCCCTTTGCTTGGCGAGGTAGTGTTGCCTACCTTCCAAGAACTGCCTGGTCTTGTCAGCGTCACCCTCTTTTGCAGCATCATATCTTTGCATGTCATACTGCATCAATTTTGATCCCTTGATCTTCCTCCACAAGCAATCTCGAAGTGTCTTATGGGA
This sequence comes from Symbiodinium kawagutii, assembly GCA_009767595.1. Taxonomy (NCBI): domain Eukaryota; class Dinophyceae; order Suessiales; family Symbiodiniaceae; genus Symbiodinium; species Symbiodinium kawagutii. The sequence continues at coordinate 91,269 of VSDK01020647.1, forward strand.
TTGTTGATCAGCAGGTGATATGTTGTTCAGAATGTCCGTCCACTGATTCCAGAATCTGTCGAGGAGGTGATCCCTGGGGTAAGGTAGGTCGTGCATAAGTGATACCGTGAACATCAATTGATCATGATTTGCAGCCTCAAATCTCTCTAGGATGATAGCAAGAATCGCTCGTCCCAACACGAAGTCATTCTGTTTTGCTTTCTCCTGTGTCATGATTTTGAGTCTATAGACCACATCTCTGGCTGTTCACCCGCATTGACAATACACTGGTTCAACGCAATTGCTAACTTGGAATCGATGGATGCAAATCTACGACCACCTGAATCAGACAATGTCTTCATATTCGGTGTATCCTTGGTGGCCTCACCAATCCATCGCTTCCACATGTGATTGCCAGTGGCTATGATGGTTTGTTGGATCACCTCTCCTCGCCATCGTAGGAGACCATCAATCTTGGGCCATGCAGGAATGGATATCTTCTCCATCTCTTTCACAGGTATGACATTACCACCTAATTAATTCCTGATTGGTCAATTGATCACGTAGCTTCTGAGCGGCTTCCCGCTTGTCATTCAACATGTCATCCAACTGATCCTGCCAACCTTTCCTCAGACCTAGCTCCTCCCTGATAGTACCGTCCTTCTGTTGGAGGCAATTGATCTCATCATCCTTCACTTCCTCTAATTCGGATTCCTTAACTTTCCATCTCTCCATCATCTCCGCTACATGTTCAGTCCATGCCCTATCTGCCCCCTTCTTGCTCTTAATTGCCTCACCGAGTTCCAAACGGAGCTCATCGATGATCTGCTCTCGAGAGTCAACTTGCGAGAGGGCCGGTCAGGTAGAGGTGGTGGAGATTGTACTGAGTATGGTGTCTCATTTGGTGGTGGAGTACCGAATCGAGCTACTTCCATCCCTACTACCACAGCTTTCGGGGACGAGGATGCTCGCTCCCCGTCG
>VSDK01020647.1:95184-110175 GCA_009767595.1 Symbiodinium kawagutii
GCTCTTCCTTTTTGCTTGGTCGGAATTCGCCATCCACGAACTTGGCATCGTCGTCAACTTGGCCACGACTCGCCGTCGCGCACCGCCTGGTCCTCCACCTTCGAAATCTGAGAAACCTCAATGCATTGAGCCCAAGGATCTCCCAAGGACTTCACCTATCGGCGAAAAAGGTGAAGGGATGAACTTGTGGTTGATAAGATTAATAGGGAACCCCATGAGTTGAGTCTTATTGATGGTAAAGAATGGCTCTTAACAAAGGGATGATAACCAAGAGTAGGGAATATACCAACTATCATGGTTGGTTTATTTCTACGAATGGTGATATTGACTGGATGCTAACGGGGGCACCCAGATTTTAAGAACTACCACATGGCCACAGAGACTCTTGGTTGACCAACAACTCACTGGTTCATGGAACATCTAGAGAAAACCCTGTAGAATTGATGGTTGTAACATCTGACTCTGATCTGGGGTAGAGATTTACCATCTTATTTTGAAAAAACATGGTTTATGAAATTCTAAACCCGGGTACTGTCATTTCTCTTACAAAATGAATTGTGTCATTGCAAAAAGGGTTGCAAAAGGCAAGGCGTTGTAGTCACCTGCATAATGGAGATAAGTAGGAGCCCAGTAAGAGTGAAATTTGTTTCCTCTGCCTGCATCCGACCTCAGCACCAACTTGAAATTGTCCGGTTCCTCAACTCGTAGGCCCTTGGATTTATGGATTGCCTGGTCAGGCTGAGTAAATAAACCATAGCTGCCTCTCAAAACCCACAGTGATGTTCCAGCACCAGCGGGATATGGACTTGTCTTGCACCAGTGTAATCCACATGACTGTGAAGTACGATGAGTTATGACAGGATATGGTGAATGCTGGTGTGTACAAACATGTGTTTTAACGTCATAGTGCAAACTGAATGCTTGGTGCTTTCAACACCTATTTCTAATGCTCGTCAACCAACCATTTGTTAATACAGGGGGAAATAGAAAATGTCAATCAAACCACCAGCCAGATGCATTTACTAAAACAAAGAAACCAACATCGCTTGAACACCAAAGAATCCCATTGTAGCTGGGACCTGCTGGGACGCCCTGGAAGTCGAGTTCGTCACATGCCCTGCCACGTTAAAACGACGGGTTAAGTGGTGGTTTCTCAAGCCATAGGGGGACCTCAGTCATCATCCTTTGCTAACATTTATAGTAGTAAGCCAAGCATAACTTTGGGGGTTCCCAATTTTGAGAAACCACCAAGTACCGAATCACCAGGGGCAGTTTATATAAACTGGATGAAAATCAAGATCAGTCAGTGGTCATTGTTGCTTCCCCTAACCCACAGTAATGTACCAGCACCAGCAGGATATTGACTCATCTTCTTTCACCTTCATCCAGATCAAACCGTTATTGTTGAACACCGCCTGTAAATTACAATGAATTCTGATGAATATCATCGGTATATCTATCCGACTTATTCATCCTATCCTATCCTATCCGATCCGATCCTATCCTATCCTATCCCATCCTATCCTATCCTATCCTCCTTCATTCATTCATTTCGTTTCGTTTCATTTCGTTTCGTTTCGTTTCATTTCATTTCATTTCATTTCATTCCATTCCATTGCATTCCATTCCGTTCCATTCCATTCCATTGCATTCCATTCCATTCCATTCCATTTCATTTCATTCCATTCCATTGCATTGCATTTCATGTCTTTCATTCTTTCTTTCTTTCTTTCTTTCTTCCATTCCATTCCCTTCCATTCCAATCCATTCCATTCCATTCGTTTCATTCATCACGGTCCTTCGCCATATTCCACCTGTGGATCTAAAAAATGCCACATCCTCCGGAACACAAAATGCAACAGAATGAATGTGGACTTCATAGATGTTCACTATGGAATGCCTTTGCCTGCTCCAGGCTGACCTGTAGCATCCTGAATGTCTCGAACACCCTCGGCTTTACAAAACGAGTACTTTTTTCATCAATGCATCTTACATCATCTTACACGTGAAGCAAAAGATGAAGACTAAGCTTCACAGTCATGGGAAATGTTGGCTTCACGTGGATTTCCTGCTCCAGGGAACATCTTCGAACAAGGACAGGCGATCGTTGGGCGCGTGGATTGCCAGCACCACCGGGATCTTGGCCAAGGCGACAGCCTGACCGGAGTTGAGAAGCGAACCATTAAGTGGTCTAGTGATTAACATTCGATAGTGATTTATCGTATAGTGTTGATAGTGATTTATCTTGTTGACTCATCTAGTGGTGAAGGTCGTCGTTTTGTTCATGGTGAAACATGTGGTTGAAAATTGTGAATTCATGGTTGATAGTTGTTAAGGTTGTCAAGACTAATTTCTGTTTAAAATAGTTGTTCATAGTCGTTACCAGGATTTCTAGTGGCTAACTAATAATCTTTGATATAATTCATCGTTAGGCCAAGGATGGGGTACAATTTTTAGAATTGGTTAAGAATGATTGATCATATCTAAAATGATGAACAATAAATCGTGAAAGCAATTATTCTTAAGCAATACCAATATTGATCAGCACAATCGTCGTGAAAGCAGTCGTGCAACCACCAACCTGCCATTTACCCACTTGGTTGTTTGGTGATCCTCCAGGACGCCATTGGTTCCTTGGGATGTCCTGGTGGGAAAGGTATCCTGCTCCAATCTTAGCAAAAGTTTCCAGGACATCGAAAAGTTAGAAATTGGCTGGGAGAGATTAGGAACTTGAAAAGTTGAATGTAGCCAGGAGCAAGCGGCAAATTGGAAGCAGCAAGAATTTTGCACTCAAAAAAACAGTTGTTTTGACGACGGATCCGTGGTGATTGCGCGTATTTCATAATGGAATCTGTTGTCTTGAGGGGGCAGATTTGGCCGTGCTATCTTTGGCACATGACCGGATGGAAACATTAGAAACAAAAGTCTTTGTAACTGAGTTCATCTTGAAAAAACACACACACACACACTGTCGCTCTTCAGTATTCAGCATTCAGAGCCACCAACAGAGCGTTGGATTGTTGGACTGTTCTGGTGATTAGTATTGCAAAGACAAGCACTCCAAAACACTTCCCAACTTCTTCCGTTGCTTAGACATTTCTGGTGATGCATCATTCTTTCCAAACACCACCTTTCCCAAGTGCTGGCCTCCAAAAACCCAGTCCCAGCTGGTTTTGATTCTGAAGCATTGTTGCTGGCCTGTAATCATAATTGACCAAATACTGACTATGGTTATTGTTGGCCAGTCATTCACCACTATTCATCATCAATCATTGTCAATCAACCGTAATTCGACACCATGAACCGTTCTCAGCCAACCATCAACCATATATATATATATATATATTATCATCAACAAGCATTCTATACATTCAAACCACTATTTAGGTGTTTCTCAACATAGGGGTCCCCGAAAAATTGCTGGTTTACTCCTATTAATGGTTCATAGACTAAAAGATTTGGAGGTACCCCTCTTTTCTGAAACATCCATATCATATAACATATAGTAGTAGATAATTGTAGATACAAACGTAGAAAGAAATATAGATACCCTTTTAAACCGACCATTCTAAACCACTATATTGATTCTTGTACCAACCATCAATATGACCCCCAGTAGAAACCCTTGTGTACCATTAGTCATTGATATCACCAGGGCCATCGAAAAATCTTTCCCCAGGAAGGACCAACCCTTGATGACAGCCCTGGTAGGGCGGGCCTCGTGCTGAAGAAAGTTCCAAAGGACTCGGCCTCAGTGGAGCAGTTTCCATTGCGTTCATACTATGTCCGCATAAAGACATGTCATATGAATAATGTGAGATATAATGAATGATTGAATCTATAGATATATACATGATTCATCGATATGTATGATGAATGTATATCATTGTGAATACACATGGTATACACGTGCTTTTTCTAATAATTGGGGCATGGAGTGGTATGTATTTTGTCTGTATGCATTTCAACTTGCGTATGTGCATCCTGCTCCCATCCCGTTGGGCCACCAAGATACCCATGGTATCGCTGTACCCTTCCCCCAGGCAGAATGGCTGAGAAGGACCACAGCTTGAAAGGACTGAAGCCATGTACCTTCAACCCGTCTTACTGGTTGTAATCAGTAAGCCGTGTTACAACCGGGAATGAGTAACAGTGTAATCATTACTCATCATTGAGTGACTAAAGCATTAGTCATCATGTTTAAGCAATACTGCAACCACTATCCACCATGAGCTCAAAACTACCACTTGTTGGTTCGCTCAGTCAGTTCATTTAGCAATCAAGTGTTACTTCATGTTACTTCACTTAGTCCATCATGAGCCGGAGCCCGTTCACTAAACATCTTTGAACATTCTTGTCGTTATTACCCTCTTTTATCAACCCATCAGTAGCGCTATTGCTAAGAGTTGATAAACCAACCATGATTGACCATTGATATCGTGATTTCTCAAGTCCTGCGGGGCCCCCCAGTTATCATCCAGTTATTGACCATTTATAATGATAGTAATAAAATGTAATAAACAAGCCATTCTTCGCGGTACCCTATGGCTTCAGAAATCAAATTCCAATATGTATAGTAGTTGTTCAACCTTTATTCTTGGCCAATAATCCCTATTCTTGACTTTAAGAACCCCTTAGAAAAGCATGATGATCCCACACATGGGCATGTGCCAAAAGAGTGGTACCTGCAAAACCAATGGTTTCCTAGTAAAATAAACATCTCTTGGTGGGTTGTTGGTTACCCTATTTTGGCATTAACCCATATGGCATCAAATGACATCAATGATTCCCATAGCAACCATTCCTTAAGTGCCACGTTTCCATGGCCCCACGGGCCGCACAAGGCCCAGGTGCCGCTGGACGGCTGCGGCACATCTTTGGAGTTGGTGCCCATGCCATAGCCCGCCACCGACACCACCGCAGAAAAGGTCTCAGGGCTCCGGCAGCCGAGTTGAAAGGCGCCAAAGCCACCCATGCTGTACCTGGGGGCACAAAGATGGAAGACATTGGAACAAATGTACACATCTTCAAGACTTGCATCCTGGTGAGTAAAGATGTACACGATCTTCATACCGGAGGTTCCCAGTCTCAAGCTCGGCATCCTGGTGATTTGACTCTGATCAGACCTACCATCTCAGCATCCGCTACAACCGAAACCAGGTGACTTTCCCAACAAACCAAGACTAGCACCTTTCTCTTCTCAAATGTTCTCGACAAAGTTTGAAGATTTTGAAGTGTACATTTGCAACTGGCAGGAGGGTCAAACATGTGTCCCTGGGAAAGGGATCCGTGATTCATGAATTAATATCGGTATACTGTCAGTGAATTTTCTTCAACAGCTAACAGCTGCTCACATCCAGCATGTTTTCCAAGATATCATCATGTGTCTATATGCAGAATATATCTATTCACTTATGCTCTATATCCTACACCGACAATCCTTCACCAAACTTCGACATCCTCCATGGTCCTCCATGGTCCTCCATGCAGTCCCCACGGTCCCCACGTCTGCAGCTGAGGATCCCCATGGCCACGGTGTGTTCCGTCTGGTAGTAGCTGGCTACCTTTCGGATGGTCGAGGCGAAGGCGCTCAAGAACTCATCATGGAGGTAGCCATTCACAAAGCCAAGGTCCTGGAGCTCAGATGAGATCTTTAAGTTGAGAAGTTGATTGGTGAAATTGAAGAAGTTGAACAACATAATATGAAGGCGAACAACAAACCTTGCCTTGCCAGGGGGGGTTCGGCACAAATATGCATCATGTACCCGTTGCTTGTTGCATGTCGAAACTTTCCATGGCAGCTCGCCACCTCTCTAACTAAACTTCATTGGCCTTCACCAGCACTGTGGTGAGGGCTCGCTGTATGCTACTGCCATTTTCCTGCAAATCTCTCTGTTTTTTCACATGTTTTCAATCGTCGACATCTCATCACTTCCCCAGTGCTTGGTCTGGCCAGGCTGGCCTGGCTTTCTGACACCCTTGGCCCTACGTTCCCACTTGACCGTTTCTATTGATTTTGAGGTGCATCCATCGGTTTCCAAACAGCTCCAAACAAGGCTTCCTCCACAACAGGACGTAAAAACCTTACTGATTCAATGTGTCTCTTTCCACTGAAATCTATCCCAGCGTGTGATCGCAGCTATTTCTTCAACCCTACTGTTTGCACAGGCTGCTCACCATGCCAGACTTCTCCGTGTCCCGCTCACCATCTTCTTGTTTCATGGGCCGAGCACTGTGCTCGGCCCCTCATCCAGCTGTAGTGCTGGAGCTCTTGTTTCAACCTGAAAAGGCCATCCATGTGCGATCTCAACATCTCAAGATATCTCTGGTCGCACCCCTGATAGGATCGCTTTCTTCATCTTTTTTGGAGCCCACCATTCATTCTCTCATTCGATCCATTTCTGTGTTTACACCACTGCTGCTCCACTTTTCGCTGTTTCTTGCTCTGATTTTGTAGCTGGGTTTCCTTACGATTCTTCCGTTTTCTTGACATTTCGCTTTGTGGCTGAATGATCCTTTCTGCATCTCATGTCATATGTGTATGTGTGTGTGTGTGTCTGCCAAATATGGGAATCTAGAAATTGAATGCTTCGCGCAGGTCTTTCAATCTTCCTTTTGCATCCTTTTGCGAAACTTTGCAACGCATCTTATTTTTTTCATCTGGATCGATGGAAGATTGCTTGAGTGGACAGTTCTTCGCAATGCCCCGCAACACACACACACAAACACACTTCCCAACACATGTGCACTATACCATGCGTATGTCGTAGACTGTTGGTCTAGCTAGCTGAGAGTGAATATGTTCGAAATTCAACCTCATCATTGTCTAATCATGGGTTGAGGTGCCCTTAAAACTACTCAAACCAAAAGCAGTTGGCATGTTCTCTGCATGGCTCAACTTGTGTGATTAAAAAAGACCCGTCACAACTTCTTGAAGTCCCTGAATCTTTCCAGCTCTTCATGCACTTCTATTCAGATCCGTCTGTTTCCGCATTCAGCTAGCTTCACAGGGTTCTCTCACTCCGATTTTCATCAATTACCTTTGCCTTTGAAATATCCCAAAAAGGAGGTCGGAAACTGCGAAGCAAAATCTGCAACTGTCACCTGAAGCATCGAAATCTGCTGGAGCCTCTTGCTGAGTTTTTCTTCAAATCCACGGGTGTTTCAGGCAGATTTCTCCTGAGCGGGTGAAGCAGGAGATATCTCTCAGTTGTGGCGCAACGGAGCAAACCATGGGTGCAAAGGGGCTGTCGCTGTCGCGTCGTCCGTGAACTGAAGCTGGTCCTGCTCCTTCCTGGTTGGTGGTCTCCACCAGTGGAACATCCAGCAGTCGATCTACCATCAGCTAACGTGACCATCAGATGTGAGGGGTGGATAGTTTCATCAGCTGGATCTCCCATCAGCTGTTGATCCTGCCAATCCTAGTTGAGTTCACAAACATGTTATGACCTTCAACATCCTTCAACATATTATGACTTTTAAAATCCTTCAACCATCAACCAGTTGTGCATCATGTTCTTGGGCATGTCGACAAGGTAGGACCGCCGCCATGATCGCCGGCTCGGATGGGCATGCTGACGGTACCTGATGACCTCTCTCCAGGACTGCGGTCACCATGTCTCAACCAGCATGAACTTCATGTGGTCCACCAGTAGGATTGCGCTTGCGACTTGTGACAAAACCCTGAGGAAAGTTGTTGCAAAAGTCTGTGCGGAGCTCTACAAAATCTGTGATATCGCGGTCGAGACTTTTCATGGCACAAAAACCAGCTATCCCGGTTCTGTTTGCCCTCTCGAACTGGTTCTCGCTTGGACCGTTCTCTGAAATCTGTCCACCTGGCCCCTTTCGTGCTACCTTTCAAGACTTAACATCCTCAAAACCAATACATTCTTTGTGTGCGCAATGCACTTGCAGCCCAGATGTTCAACAAATTACGCGTCAAACACCATGTGTTCTTTTTGTTTCCCAAATCCATGATGATTTCAGATAGTTAAAGCGACCGCCACCTCCATAAATGGATGACCCCCCTACTGTGCAGGTGCGTAGGTGTGCGCGTGTGAAAAGTGTGACAAACTAATCTAGACGCATAGGTGGAAGCTTTCAATCTTTGTCAACTTTCTCATCAAAAGCTTGGTAAATCACGTGGGTTACATGCACTTCCCTAAGTTTCTGCCTCTTTTTTGGGATCCTCATGTTACTATCAGTATCGCTCTGATTGTTCAAGTGCCCTGTGAGCCTGCTGATCTCCAACTGTCTTTGCTCAACCCCCTGAATCTCTGGATGCAACTTGAACAAAGAAACTCAAATTTCATCATTTCTTGGTGACTCCGCAACTTCATCGTTTCTTCCTCTGTCACCTGTCCTTCTTCATCGCTGTTCTTACCTGCCCGACTTGTGTCAGAAAACGCAAAGATGAAACGATTTTCTGCAACGCATGATAAAGCGTTGCATCACCCACCATATCTTCACACTCCGCCCCACTCATGTTCCTCAAAAATCCTCTAGCATCCAATCATATCGTTTTCAAATGTTTTCAGGTTCGAGCCCCCATCCTATTTCGAGCCCACGGCCGTCGCAGTTCTAGAACCACAACTGGGACCTGACACTGCCTGGCCCTCGCCTTCTTGTTCTGCTCGCGCGTGAAGACGCAGCCCCAGTTGAAGTTGAGACCCTTCCACTCCTTGGGGTTCAGAGGCACCATGAAAATCACGCGTCGCTGCAACCTGGCAGTGCTGGCACAGCTGGTCCTGGCTACTGGATCTACCATTCGCATCCATTCACGATACACTCGTTGTTTTTTACAACGATTTCACCATGGGTGGTGATTATCCCCCATTATGCACTGCAATGAACTATCACTAAGTATCATTAATCATGATTAATCACGATTATTGATGGTTATGTCCAATTGTCATCTTCACTCCATTGTTGAGACTTGAGAACCATCAACATAAGGAGCTACCGCATGCGCTGCGATGTGAGTTCACAACTGCTTTTAGTGTCGGTACAATGAAGCATCCGCATCATGGAAACCTTGAACAAGTGATGTCATCTTACAGATTTAAAAGCAATCAACCATTGATCAATCATCAACTACCGACTATAATCTATACACTTTCTATACTTCATGTAACGACTTCTTATATCTTCTTATCAATTTATGTTAGCCATCAACTATTGATTTATCAATCATTTATATTTCTTATCAACCACCGGTTCAACCACCGGTATAACCTTAATGATTTGGTTCTTTACCATTTGGTTCTTACCATTTGGTTCAACCACCGGCCAACCTTAACGTATCCACGGTGTCCAACCACATCGGCTCCCTCAGTACATCCATGGGGGCACCACATGGCACCGCCCTACCTGCGCTGCATGGTCTCCAAATCCACCGGATGAAGCATTGGTCCATGCCGTGGAGCCACACCACCAGCCACCTGCCACAGCGTTCTGAAAAAACTCAAAAATCACAAACGATAGGTTTATCACAGGTGATTTAGTGGTGCCCCTATGACTTGAGAAGCACCATGAAACATGTTGAAGTAATTCATCAATATGTTACTATCTTATTTCATTACGTGTTCAGTGAAGCAGATAGATCCATGGTGGTTTCTCAAAATGGGGGTACCCGCAAATCATCCACTAAATCAACCCTTTAGATCAAACCACTGTATAGCATCAAACCATCCACAGCTCTGCGGTTCCCCATTGATAGATCAAAAGATCCCAGAAGCTACACTTTCATGATCAAACTGGTGCCATGGGACAACAGTAAACAACAAGATACAACCAGCAATTAGACCGTCCCTGCGGTCGCCGAGTCACGGTGGAGCTTCGGCGCGCCAGCCATACAAATCCGCCGCGGATTCGTAGATCTTGTAGCAGCAGCAACCGAAGCCTGCACCGAGAAGCGCAGTATCATCAAACACTGGGGGTTCCACAACGACGGGAACAAAATCCTCATCATCCTCATCATCATCATCATCATCATCATCATCATCATCATCATCATCATCATCATCCCGTCCACTTGATGAGGAATGATCAATGAAATTTAATAGATATGATATTATTGACATAATATCATTGATGGAGAAATTGTTAAACAAAATCTTAAATGATTTCATTTGTTAACACATTTTGGTCCAATGATTGATCTCTCTGAGACGGACAGCTGCTGAAGTTCTGGGTCGCCAGGGGCCGTTGCTGTGTCCAGCCCAGTGATGACCCGAGCTGCGCCTCGACCGCAGAAGTCGTCTTCCCAAGTCTGACGAATCATGGCGTGACTGTATCGAAAGGTGTGGTCTTCGTCCCTTGCGGATTGCCGATTTCCGATGCCTTAAACAAACTTGATCACAACTTTACATCTTGAACTAATACTAACTCATTTTTTGGTGGAAAGATGTGAACTGGATGTGAACCGGATGTGTAAGGTGAGGATGTGTAGGGTGAATATGTCAGTGCCACGAATGGCTCTGCAAGCTGCACTCAAACTTGAGCGATTGAGCCAAGCTATACCCGCGCACGGAGTCATTGGAAGCTCTGAACAAATTGTAATCATGCGCTCTTGCTGCACCGGCAACCCCCCATGTGAAAACTCCGTCCAAGTTTCAAACCACCAACTAGTCAATACTAGGCATCTGATTAGGGGGATTGATACTTGGGAGAACCAAATCTGATTGTTGATCGCAAAACTGGCTGCTTCCGCCGACTCAAACACGAGGGGTTCGGGAGCCCCCAACGGATCGCGTGGCTTGCGAACGGCCTGCAGCATGGCCAGGGCCCCGGCTCCCGAAAGATTCAGATTTCCTTCCACTCGATGGCAAGGACCAATCTTACTCACCTGGCGTGGAAAGCCGATGGCCACAGCCATAACCCTCAGCTTCCAACGAGGCAAAACCGTAAACAGTTCGTTTTGAAATCGGTCAAAACAGAGGCCACAAGACATGGCTGTTTATGTTATACCTGGTCGGTGAATTCTGTGGTTAGTGAACAGTTGCTCTTATTTTGGGTGAACTCCTGTGATGAAATGGACAAATTTGTTTTACCGCTCCCTTGAGCTCCAAATCGCTCCCACTTTAAAGGCATCGGAACGGGATACCCCTTGCGACCCTCATCGCTCCCCCCTAACCTCAGCTGTTCAGGGGAGATAGTGGAGCCATATCTTGACAATCTGCCAGGGCTGTACCAGCTGACGGATCACATGCAACCAGCTTTGAGCTCTGGTAATCTACGTAAAAAAGTGGCAACTCTGACACCAACTCTGTGTCCAAACGTAACCCAAGAGTAACAAGCATGACCACTTACAACAGCCAGAGTACCCCATGATCAGCTAAAAGCAGAGTTCAGTTTGACAACTCAGACTACTACTGCTTGACCCTCCACAACGACCGTGACACGTCCAATGAGACTGCCAAGCCATGGGAGCACTGCCTCCTTTCTCTCAACCACTGCCTCCTTTCCCTTGGCAGCAAGTCTCTTCAGCTCACCGTTGATCAACCACTGTCGATTGCTTCGCTACAGTGATCCCATTGCTTAGCCCAGAGAGTTAAGCACTGAATCGAAGGGTCACAATCGCTATAGTTTCTTTCACCTCGCTCGCGCGCCCGCATCCGCAGCCCGCCAATCAACCATGGTTGACCTTTATCTAAATGATCTTAATCATAATCACTTCGATTTACTATTATCAACCATGATCAACTATACCAGCCATCATGAAGTATCGTAAACCTATATAGCAGTACTTTGTTGATCTATGTGAAGTTATCTGCATGTAAACTTTCCAGCCACTGACACAACGGACTTAGCGGACAATAGTGCTTAGTGCCGGTTGATTTCATGCTTAATACATCTAATGGTTCATGACGGCTGTTTGAGGGCCAATTGACAGTCAGCAAGTGTCTCTCAAAATTTGTCCATTTTAGTCCATAGCTGATAATACTTAATTGTCACTAGCCATTGTTCATGATGGTAAAAACATGCCAAGAATTTAGGATAAACACGTTTACAAGGAGACACATATTAGCTGCGTGCATGCGCAGTGTGCACTTTTACATGTAAGTATTATAGTTTAGGTTTGGCTATGACATAACTCCTAACATCTATTAGTTATGACCTCTATCCCCTAGTAAGAGAAGTGGCCCTATAACCATGGTTGGTAATTGGTAACTGGCATAAACCCAATTTCAAGGTGGGGCCCCAACCACTTCTAAGTTGGGTTTACAACTAGCTTGACCAGGGTTAACTAGCTTTTAACCCAACTAGTAAACTAGCTTTACCCCGTAGTAGTTTTCCAGGTGAACGAACCCAACTCACTGCGAAAACGGGACCCAGCACCGCCGTGGCCCACGCTTGCCTCCGGTGGAGATCTCCGCCGTGGCCCATGCTTTGCCGTGGTCAACCTCTCGTCCTGAGAGGAGAGTCTCCACGGCGGCTCGACTGAACGACTGGGAGATGGGTTTCGGAACTGCGGATGGAAGGAGTGGTTGGTGATGGCTAATGCTCGTGGGAAATCACGGGAAGTAGACTGCAACTGGCTAATATTGGTAAATGACTCTTGATGATGATTAGTGATGCTTAATGGTGGTTGTTGATGCTTAGCAATGGTGAATATGATCAACCAGGAGTTTATCTGACATCTGAGCATGGATAGAACCAATCACAGTGAAAGTTTTATATGACAATAATACTTGCATAGATCTGGGTTTGTCTATGTACGGTGTATCCCTAAGACTGGCAATATCCTTATTGGCAATGATCATTATTGGCTGGATAAGGGGTACCGGTACCACCATTCATGGACAAACCCAGATGGGTTTCAGGATTTAAGAATTTGTTTCCTATGGCCTTCCAATCCTATTAAAAACATCAGCTGGTCAACCAACCATCTCAAATATTGTCGGCAAAATCTTGAAAACCCACCGCAACTAGTTGTTTAACCATTGTTGTGGGTGATCACTCCTTATTTTCACCGCAAAAATTCCGGATAAAATTGTACAAATTCACCAACCAACTATTTTTGTTGGTTATCCCCCACCCACACTATTGAACCATACCTAAAGTAACCATGGAAAATCCTTTGGTTTCCCTAGTAACAAACACCCGCCAGTCATGCTTGTTCTCCATGGACTGGCGCCACAGCTGACAGGGCCCAGCCTGTGGAGCTGATTCCATCGCTCTCATCCTTGGTGCCAACTGTCACTGATGGTCGAGAATGGTCCGCCACCGCCTTGTGCGGTTACTATGTTAGTATAACAGTGTTCATCAATGGTCGATGGCCCATATTTTCGTCAATGGTTCAATCATCAGCCCCAAAAAGCCGTCCCAGGTCCCAGAACCTGTGGATTTTGCACCTGGCAAGCCCTCGAGCATGAAATAAGGCTTAAACAACACAGGCAGGCCTCAGGGTACCTGGGGGGAGTTGAGCCCCCAACCACCAGAAAATCAAAAAAAAACTTTTCAGGCCGCGAAAAGTTTTTTTTGATTTTCCACCCCTCAAAAATTAACTAGCCCCAAAAAGCCGTCCCAGGTCCCAGAGCCAATGGATTTTCATGATGGTCACCGCCGTTTACATAAACAAGAATCTGTCAAGAATTTAAGGGACCCTCAACACATGATGTTGCAAAATCCAGCGCTATTGAATTTAAGAATCTGAGGGACCCTGGGCAAAAAAAATAGAATTCTTATATAGCACATGCACTGTAATAATCGCTACTGCGACAATACTTTAATCATGATTTACAATCACGGTCAATATGCAAAGGTCAATCCTCTCTACGAGGGTCCCCTGATTGGAAGGAGAATGGACGATGAATCATAACTTCAGTACTGGGTGTATGGATCTATGATGATGTATTGCATGGTCATTGCCTGACATGGTTGGGTACTCAAATATGCCGCTGTGCGATCTCCTGTCTTCAGCATGGCCTTATCTTTCTGGGTGTCTGGATCGTGATCGATTGGTTGGGCAGGTGTTTCAGCTCTGCCCATTGGGAAATCACAGGCGCTGACCGCTTCCTGACAAAAAATCTGGCGCTTCGCTCCTTCTATGCGGATCTTGGCGCTTCGCTCCTGCCAAAAAATCTGAATTCCTGCGAAAGGCGCTGCATTCAGCGGCCTCCTGAAGATGGGGCAATTGCGAAGCCTTGAAAAGTGTCGAGCTCCAGCTGAGGACCATTTTCGATGCCTTGGTTCTTCCTTGGTTCTTCCTTGGTTTCCTTAGGAAACTCCTCGGCTTTCCTTAGCTTTCCTTAGCTTCCCTTAGCTTCCCTTAGCTTCCTTGGCTCCTGTCACGAGCCTTCGAGAGCAACTGGCAGCGAGTCTGAACGGTCTGAACCCATCGAATTCCATGATTATGTGAACCAATCGAATTCCATTTCATTGTTGGTTGTGATGTTGTTCCCCAATTACTCAGACTTAATAGTGGTCCTTTCATGCCAGAAACTGATGCAATAGTTTCATGTGACCAGCTAGTAAGGTTAGCCGTAGGATCAACCAAAACCATTGTGTTGCGACACCTTTCAGTGGACATTTGCACTGACTTGCAAACAAAAGCGCGAAGTATCGCGAAGTATTTAAGGTAATCCCAAGTAGTAAATCAAAGTGAAAGTGGTATTCGAGTGGTATGAGCGTCCTCTTTCTTGCAGGCGATGGGCATAGATGGAGGCGTTGGTGGTTCGTGTATCTGCTCACGGGGTCAGCAGGTCTCCATCCCATGACAGCACAACTAGTGAGATGGGTGTAAGAGTTGCAGCTGCTTGATTGATTGCCTTCCAGTCCCTTGAAAAAGCTCCTGTATATAAGTATGGGGATGGGCCATCAATCTCAACTGGTGATTTCTTCCAGCAAGAGTACATGTTGCCGTAATGAAATCCTGACAACAATTTCTGTGTCTCAGATTGTTGAACTGAATCTGATGCACTACGGCATGGTTGGCTATGGATGTATTGCTGTCTTAAGACAAGATCTTCGCTCGCATCTGCCACTCTT
>VSDK01020647.1:110237-135237 GCA_009767595.1 Symbiodinium kawagutii
CTTCGCTTCCCACCAAGGATCCATCACGGTATCGGCAGCGATCTTCTCATACATCACATCCGGCCTACTGACTTGATGATTGTTGGTTGATCATGGTTCGATGATGGCTGATTTGATCATCTTTGATCATGGTTCAATCATGATTCTACCATGGTGGTTGAGACCTCATCGCGTTGATAAACCACAGTTCGAAACCAAGCGGCATGAGCCATGACAGACCAACTATGACAAACCGGTTGGCTTGTACATGCATTTTGATCAACTCTGACACGGGGGGTTGGGGTCACCAAGTGGTCACCTTAACCTATGACAGCTGGATTTGGAGGAATCGGATGTTCTTTTTCCTGGTCTCCAATCTTTTCAAACCCATTCTCGGAACCAAGATTGACACCATCCCGCTGATCGTTGAATGAATCGCTATTGCTGCTCGATATATCTACATAATCAAACCTGATGGTTGATGTGGGTCCTGGTTCAGTCTCTGCCATATGTTCACCCAATTACGGTCATTGGGTACCCAGTGAGATTCACCATCGGACGTTTTTTACAAACCACACGAAGGGATTACATGATCACCCCCCGAGTCCTGTTTAAGCGACAAACTCTTGACCAGTAGGCTTGAAACCCAACATTCAACTGCTGGTAGCACTCACAAAGAACAACCAGCTACCTGGCCTTGCTCATGTAATTTTCAAGGGCGACTAGCGCTATCCAAAAAGACCACACAGCCAAACTGCTTGTGTATGTTCTGGTTGTAGACTTTTAAACATTTACACAACCTGTCTTATGGTCATGTCCAATGAGCATATGAAAAGTAATCATATGAAAAACATCTATTTTCAAAGATTACTATTTACGTCTTATAGTCACTACTGATTGGTAGGTTATACCATTCTGGAGGGTCAATGATGAGCGTTTTCTGACATAAAATGCATGGTTATATGATACAGAATGTCCAAAAAGATATATAAAGACATGATTTTGGAAGAACAACACTGAGCACAAGGCAAACAACTTGCGTTGTCAGCACGGAACCAATAATTTTGTTGGGGATCATTTAGATGGCTTTTGCCAAGGAGTTCCAACAGTTCCGGATCAACGTTCAATGGATAAAAATCCCGAGGGGTGCCTTTCTGTCTTAAGTCGCTTGAGCAAACATTGTTCGCTAGGGAAACCTGTGGGGGCTTGAAGGTACCCAAAGACTTGACACGCATGGTGCTGCGCAGCACAACAAGGAACAAACCCAAATTGTTTACATTTGTTTACGCTTTGTATTTCATCTGTTCATGAATAGATGACGCGCTGCAAAAACACATGGTTTCTACAGTAAAAACTTAAAAACATAATCATACGTAGAAACCACACGTAGGGATATTGGAAACCACTGCTGTGGACACTGCGTTTCAACCCTTGCCTCAAAACCACCCCAACCGCGCCTTGGACGACAGAGGCATTGACTCCGTGACAATGCCCGGGGGTCGTGCAATGCTGCGATGCGTTGAGGACAAGTGGATCAAAGACATCGAGGGCAAATGCCTTGACAGCCAACGATCAGCAGCATTGAACAGCAGCTGGTAATAAGGATCAGCATAAGGATTTAGTAGGGTAATCTCCGGTTAGTGATGGTCGATTCTTACCGATTGATGGTGGCTAATGGTGATTATCCAACAATCATCCGATGATCTACAATGGGTTAATAATAGTCGTATATGAATATACATACTTACCCAAAGATTCTCTAATTTTTCGCGATCGGTGTAATGATTGGATGATGGCTACTGGTACGTACTGGTTAAGAAGGCTTGATTGTGCTTGGTAGAATGGCTGAATATGAATGATATAGTGATTCGTGATGGTTACCTTCAAAGATTCTCACCCCAAAAGGATATCCTGAGTGTTTCATCAGTGGCACCTCAAATATCTGACCACGGTCAGGGCAAACCCTGGGATCCCTCCTACGATTTCAACAACTGCCCCCCCCCCAAACTTCGGATAAGTGGCTACACCATCAGCTGCAAATATCAGCTGGGTAGCACAAGTACAAAACCTTTCGGGCAAACATAGTTGTACCCAATTCCATTGAAGACCAACGATTTGCAAACTCAGCATGGTTGCAAGTGAATTTTGACAAGAAAGCGCAGCTGTGATGCGAATTTCCAGAAGAAGCGTTCCACTTTGCTTGGTCCGTTTAATCACATCAAATACCTTTTTGACGTATGTACATTCACATTCATAAATCTGGGTCAAAAGCGAAACAAGGGGCAAAGGCACACATCAGAGCAGAGCTCGCAACTACATGTTCTGTGATCACGTTGGTGATGTGAGTTCAATGTGGTTCTACAGCTAGGGTCTGACAAGTACAGCCAGTTCTTGATGAACATCACCCAGGAAGTGAAATGTTTTGAATATATTTTAATATTTGCTCAAAATGATGATGCGTAATAACGGTGGTCAACTACCCTCTCTTGGTGGTTTTTGCTGGCTGATAGTTGCTTGGCTCTGAGTCGATTCACCAAGGACCTCTGGCAAAAATACCAAAATGAAGGAAATACACGGACCTTGGTCCACGGCAGCCTGTGATAGCTGCGTTCACCCAATCCACGCATGGAAGCTATATCCGGAGATTCTTCAATATGTTGTCATCTTTGGCGCGGTTGGTATTGACCCACAGCCATGACCTACTACAGAGCATTTCCCTATTTTTGCAGTTTACATTAGACACCGATTATTTGTTGGTTGCACCCACCCGATCGAAAAATCTACCACGATGTAGCTATCAGTGGGGCATCGGGTCGGAGCGACTGACCTCCTCAGCATCAAGTTCGGGCTTCGAGGCTTACCCACTGTGAATTTCATGGAACAGTGGAAGATATCTACAAATCTAAAAATGTAGATAGGAATAGTTATCGAATGTCACCTGGAAGCAGGAGCAACGGGATGTCATTGCCGAAATCATGGGGAAACAGATCCCGTTTCGATGATCCACGCGCCTGTCGACGCAGCAGGGCCTTCCAAGTGTCCACAGTTGGACTTCACAGCAGCGACCAAAGGACTGTCTGCTGTCCTGTGCACCGCTGTGCCATAGGTGACCCTCACTGTTGAAATCGAACCCCTGGGAAACCCAGCATTGACAGTGGCACAACCCGCGCCCCACTACTGGGTACAGTGTAAAGATGGCATCTTTTGTTCATTCTTGGGGAACCAACCAATACATTCCAATACTATATCCAAAAATATTGGGAAAGTGGATCATTTGGAGCTGCCATATAGCAAGAGTACTGGCTAAGAATGACAATAGTTGGAGGATGGCGATTTCAGCGTCACTGGCACTGGTCGGTGCTTCAACCACACCCAAATAGCAGCCATGTCCACCAGTAAAAACATCTCAAACATCATCCCAAACCAACAACAGCAGAAACAGCGACTCCAAATCTTTCAACCAATTGCATGGCTTAGGGGTGCTTGAGTAATGGACTGCTTCGGAGCATGGAATGATTCCGGCCTTTGTTGCTGGTTGTTTCCCCAACAAAATGTAGAAACAAATCTCGTTTGACTAGGATGCCTAGAGTCTTGACTTGGTAATAGGATGCAATAGATAATTGCAAGCAATATAATTTCGGACGCAATGATCCATGATCGCCAACAATTTCACATCCTCCAAGATTTGGATGCCGTTGGTTGGTATCTCTGCTGCGAACCAAGAGGTGCAGCATAGCAAGCCGTAACTGGTTGGTTTCCCCTGATCAGTGGCGGGAACTCCCTTGCCTGGAACCATGATCAACACCAGGATCTTTTCTTACACCCAGCGATGATAAACTGACATGCAGATGTGAGTTAGGCACTAACGTACCGTTCAAACCATGTCATGGTTTGGAGTCATCATAAATGCAACGACCGTCTTCAATATACCTAAGATTCATCGTTGTTTTGAAACCTGAAGCACTGTTGACCAGTGTAACAACGCCTGTTAACAATTAGTCCCAACCATGATGAACCAGTACCATTGTAATTAATAGCCATGAGTCATCAATCAACGGCTCTGAGCCAACAACCATGACTATAAAATATACGATTATACTATAAGTATTGAGACTCACCACCTGTGCCACTGATGAAACATTCATCAACTAACTATTGTACATGAACCGTCTCCTGGCCATCATCAACCACGATTTAACCATCAATCAACCATTAGTTAGCCACTAGCTTTTGTTGACCATGAATTCACAACTAAACAAACACTAAACATGGCTCATAAGTAACAGGTTAAACAAATTTGCCTTTCACGTGAAACTGTGCTTCAATTTCATGGAAAACCATTACATTATCCATTATGTCCCGTTCATTAGCCATGAATTAGCCATGAATTAGCCACGGTTCATCAATTACCCATGAACTCAGCAGGATTGATCATGGTTAGCCTTTCACTGTTCATTCGTCTGTAACCATGATTCAATGAAACCATGAAACCATGAGCCTTGAACCGTTTCATGGTCTCATGGTAACTCCTTGGCCGGCGATCCGCCTCGCCGACTCGAAGTCGCTCAGTGTGTGGCGCTGGCCCCCTTCTCACAAGCCGCCGTGGCGCCACTGATCCCCAAGGATCACCTGGGATGGGCAACTGGGGCAACGCAGCGCAGTTGAAGCAGTAGCAATGGTAGAGTTTTGTTAGATAATTGGTTCAACTTTATTGTTAACTCTTCGCGTATGTGGCTAAGTGTTGATAACTACTGATGATTCATTTTGGCCCACGGCAAATTATCTTTATGGTTGATTAGCGGCTAATGACAGGGCTACTGAACTGGCCAATAGCCTAGTGGTTCACAAAAGGTTTGGTTGATGCTGGCTGATGACGTAAGCGTGAGATGTTAACCAACAAAAATAGACGTTTGATCTAATAATTCGGCATTTAGGGATGCAACAATCAGAGTGACAGTTAGTGATGGCGAATGGTATCGGCATTTTCGCGAAATAGATGGTGGAGAAATAGAATGAAAATCAGATGGTGCTTGCTTAGAACAGACTCCGCACATGACTATTGTCGCTGGGATCCGGGAACCGCCGCGCGTCTCAAAAGCGAACCT
Organism: Symbiodinium kawagutii; assembly: GCA_009767595.1. Classification (NCBI taxonomy): domain Eukaryota; class Dinophyceae; order Suessiales; family Symbiodiniaceae; genus Symbiodinium; species Symbiodinium kawagutii. The sequence goes on from VSDK01020647.1 coordinate 115,322, forward strand.
GCACTCCTAAAACAAGTCGAAAACTAGCATGCACTCACCACAAGTGCAGACTCTAAATGGAAACATCAGACAAAACAATATCTATTGGCACCCTTTGGAAGACATTTCTCCGGGCCCCATCAAGCAGCACACTTTTTGGCTCCGCAAAGTGGCTGTGTTCCGAAGATGCAACGTTGACATACTGCAGCACATAGATATCCATGGGTGAAGTGTCACTATCGCACATATGTATGGAAGGTAAGTATTCAAATCCAGGGACGATGTGCACAGCAGCACTCAGTGAAGAGCCTCCCCCGAAGGCGCTATATACCGGTGTTGGCTATACCCAGTATAGTGCGTTTGCAATTTGAGCATCCCAGTAAAATGTGTTTGCAGTTTGCCCATAACTGAGGCCAATGCTTTTTCAGCTCTGCCCCAGACTTTCTTACAGATTTTGCGCATTCTAGCAAGCATGTGACCCGGTTTCTGATACCGCATTTGCGTGGCCCATCTACGTCTCGTCTGGATCTCTGTCGCAGTTCGCGCTCGGTGAAGAAAGTCGCAGCTGGGCCCAGAATGTTTGACACAGTGAGGGGCCAAATCAAACTGTCCAAGCCCAACGTCTTTCCGAGCTTGTTTGAACAGAGCTTCATATTCAGCGAGGGAAATAGACCCAAGCACAAATTGGTTTGCTTGACGGCGTTGCTAGAAGACCATCTTCATGAATTGAGGAGCATACGTCCTATCCAAAGAGTCTAGCGGTGCCGTATCATCTGGCTGTTTTGTCTTGGTCACCTCTCCAAAAATTGAATTGCCAAATATGATGCCCCAGAACTTGCATGTCTTAGAAGCAGGCGCGATCACATCTCGTTTCCGGACGTTGCATAGCACTCCGGTTGAGTGAAAAGGGCGGCTGCTGCTGCAGGGTTAGCATCTGCAACGCGGTCGGCCAAGAGAAACCAAATCAGCGGATCAGCTCCAGCGCGGGAGCATTGAGGATATCTAGACGGCCACCCCTTCAAGGCTCCTCTAGCTAAAGGAAATGAGTTCTTACCGGCAGTGGGCCCATCCGGTCTCAAAAGCAAATACCCAAACAAAGTGTATGATGCTAAGATGAAAGAGCTACCTTTTAACAGAGGGGACCATCGACGACGCCGAGCTGCTTCCAAAAACTGGTCAACGCAACCTTTGTATTTGATGAGGGTGGCATCTTGAACTCTCATGGCTTTAAACTGTCTGTGTCTAGGCAATGAACTTCGGATGAAAGATCCGCTTGTATTGCTTCCAATCAACTTTCTGCTGTTCTTTTTGCCATCAGGGTCTCTTTTCAAAGACTCTTTGGGACTTGTCTTGATTGAACGCAATGGCTTGAGTTGGGTCCTGGACGGCTTTTGAGATGAGCTCGAAGCGGGCGTCGGATTCAGCAGAGGCTTGTACTGTTTCTTTGGATTTCTGCTGCCCTTTGCTGCAGTGAACAGATCCTGGAAACATTGCCCTGCATGAATCTCGGTGTCAGGGCTCTTCCCACCAACGCGCGCGCAACTAATTGAGCCCACAGTTTGCAGAGTGGAGATGGGTAAGCTCCAGCCCGACTAATCTTAGGAATACTGCGTTTCTTTCCAGCCACACGTACCGTTTCAGAGCCCCTAAATTGCACCTTCTGCTTTGTGTGACAGCATACTCGTTGAAGCGATTGTAGACCTTCAGGATTATAAATTGTAGTCGGCTCCTTGATGTCTTCGCCATACATGCAATAATCCTACTCGCTCTCGTTCGTGAGCCCGTGTCAAGTTCTTGATACCATGCCGGGGCCTGATAAATAATGTACACGGAGTTCCAAGGTGAACGTATTTGATTCGCCTCGACTTGATCCAGCGCAAGACCATCAGCTGAGTAGTCCTACGTCGTAGATCATGATGAATACCCTACTGAATATCAATTCCTGGAGCAAGCAAAACCATCCTATCCTATTGTTGCTGTGACGGAGGCTGTCCCAGAGAAAATCTCCAATAAAATATTCTTTGACCCGACGCAATCTTTGCCCTTGTCATCCGAGCTGCCTTGCGATATCCGCAGCTTCGAGGAGGGGCTCCCGCCGATGTCGGCGCCAGAATAATTCCGGCTGAGAGCGTCTGCCTGAGCAACATCACTGCGAGGTTGTCTTGAAATCAAACGTTTTTGCGACGTGTCCGATCCTGAACTGGCCATAGGTTTTGCTACCCCCCGAAAACCCCGAAAATTCCGGCGCCATTTCGGGGTTTTTGGCCCTCATACGGTGAAAGGGCTGTGCCTGGGGCTTGTGGATTGGTTTGTCGAAGCTTGAGTCTTCGTCAGCAGGGTTCCGACCTGCTTCTATGCGCCGTGCCGCCGATCGATAAACATTGTTCAAAGGATATGAGGAAGATCGCTCCCGCTCTAAAGCACACAAACTTGCCAAATTGTCGGCGAAGGTCGCCTTGAGATGATCATGCAGATCTGCAACCCGTGCGGTTCGCTTAAGAGAGCTCAATGTCACCTTGGCATCCTTGATTTTTTTGCGCTTGCCTGTTGATCTCCACCTCTTTCTCTAGAGTAGTGAGCAACGACCCTTGAACACCACATTATCTGCCACCGGTTGCACCAAGGAAGGGATATCTACCTGCAATAGTTTTGAAGGTTTCGTACGCAATTGTGTCCTCACTGAACTTGTCACAGGCCGTGAGCTGTCATCAATTGAATAATGAGCCAACTGTGCGTACTCGGTCAACAAACCTGCTCCCGATGGTACGCCTGCTCGCAAAATAGATGTGTGGCCCTCAATGTTGCCCTGTTGTAAAGCTTGTATCACCTGCGACCTGCCCCCACCCGCAACAGACCGCGTGAACCCCCCCGGCACGGCGCAAAAACGCCAGCTTTCGCTTCTTGCAGCAAACCGGCCATTGCTGATGCTGACATATGAGGCAACTTCCCCCTCATTAACCGCAGCTTCTGCATCTTAGATTCCCTCTCCATGGCCTTCGACATCGTACTCAGGCCACAAAAGTTTGCCTATGCTAATTTAAGGTTCATCACTTTGACAGAAGCAAGTATTGTATATGCGTACCTTGATGACACGCATACTGTATATGTCTTCACTCATACATCTCCCTATGTTTTCAAAGGCTCACCAATCACAACAACTGAAGCTGTTTGTAATGCCTGCCAGTCACTCTCACAGGTTAAACTTTTGCCAAGCATGGCTCATACGCATGACAGCAAGAACATGCATACCAGCGACCCCGGCATGATGCACTGCAGCAGCAGGAAATCCATATTCCAAAACCACCCAAATACATACCCCAAAGCAGCTCCTGAGCTGCAAGACCAAACAAGTAGCTTGAACTGAACCAATCCTAAGCTTCATCCTAAAGCTTCACAGCAGTGGCCCAGGCAACTCTGCCATGGCCTAGAGCAATCTCATGGTCCATGCCTATATTCAAGGCAGCCTGGCAGCAATGGAAATCCACATAGCGTTGCTTGCTGCTTTTCAAATATGCTTCAGTTGGTGGGAACACCGTGTACTTGAAGGAGCCACCAAACTGGCTCACCTGCTCTGGAGCGGCAGCAAATCTTCTCAATACTCACTTGCTTGCTTTGCCCCCGCCTTCGCCACCTCTTCCTTGCCCTCACCTTTGCTACCCCTCCCTCTTCCCCTTCCCTTGTCCTTGCCAGCAGCGCTTCTATTCTGCAACGCTTCAAACGCACCATCTTCATAATCTGCTATGCTTTGTTTCTGGCTTGCCTTGGGGCATATCTTCTGGAGCATTGTTGGCGTCAGGCCCTGTTCTGAAAGCATGAGCGGTCAAAGGGAGTGTTGCTGGCGCAGGAGGCGCATCATTGGCTGGCTGCGTAGCTCCTTCCATCGTGCTTTGTGAAGGCGCTGGCAAGGCCAGCTGTGATGGCACATGTTGCGCTTGTCATTTGCAAGTAAGTCGCAGAGGCTGAGCTGCTTGTGCCACATTTGCATGTTTACCTGCCATTGCTGTCGGGCTAAACACCAAATTGGAAACATTGTTTCCAAGCTGGTAGTCTTGGCGTATGTTTCCCACCGTAGATCCTAAAGCCCCATTGGCATTGATCAATCTGCCCACAGGATCATGGGGTTGAGGCTGCTGGTTGGCGCAGGTGCTTGTGTGGCTGAAACAGCTGATGGTCTTTGCGCAGGCTTGCCTTCTCTCACCCATGTCTGAGAGAAAATGGTTGCAAAGAGTTCAATCTGAACTGAACATGGCTGATCATCTGGATTTGTTTTCGCAAACATATCTTGTGGAAGTCCTGATGGGTAGGGAACTGTTTCACATATGTTTGCTTGACATGGCAAGGTGTTTCGGCAAACGCTTGCTTGAACTTGAGCACATAGTCCAGTTGGGCGCTTCTATTTGAAATGCCATCCATCATTGCCAAACATGCCTTGACCGTCTGCTCAGACAAGGACAACAAAGCCCAATGATCTAAGCCTGACACATGCTGCGCTAAACTTGGTCTCCAGTGATGTTCCTGCACCACTGATCAACTCCCGCTCCTGTCTGGTGAAGTAGTTGAAAGGGCAATGCAATGTTTGAGGCTTCACACTGGCCATTGAAGCAGGCACTGGAGCAGAAAGAAATCTATTCTCCACACATTCACACAGAAGTTCCTTGAGGCCGTGTGGCAATAGAATAGACTTGTTGATAACCTTCAGGTCATCACCGGGCGCCAACTGTGGCTCCAACTGATTCACTTTGGAGCAAGTGCCTGTGACCAAGGACTGTCCAAAACAGGGCCACTGAGCTTGGCACCAATGAGCTCAGCAATATCACTGACCTCTTTGATGACACCATCCAAAGGCCACGTGGTTCGAGCCACAATTGGAAAATGCTAGTGTTTGGGCGCAATCATGTCATTTTGACGCCAATACTGAGGCCTTTGAAAATTAATCACATTGACGCACTCCCCTTTCAAAAGCAATTTTGCACGCCAAAATCGATAAATCACACTCACACGCACAATCATCATTGCCACCAGGCTACATCCTTGCCAGAAGGCCGCATGAATTTTGCACGACTGGAAAGATTTGCAGCCACATGGCCCAAATTCAACGATTCGCATGTGTACACATTTTCACGACCTGACCGCGTGAATGATATGCATCCAAATGTGTAGCCTGATGGCTCAATCAAAATGCAAGTGTGTAGCCACAATGTATCAATCAAGGTGTTCGCCACTCAAAGTAGATGCAATGAGCAAACATAGCTACCAAAACAGCAACAACATGATTCAACACACGCATGGAAAATACAATGCGCAGCCACTTGGCACAATACACATGACAAATATGCAGCCAACAGGCAACATACGGTATGATATCTGAACATAATGCCAGCTAGCAGCGCTCATCACCTACTGTTCAATCTTCAAAGCCAGCCCAGGGCAAAGGACACATTTTTTCGCATGCTCGCAGTGGAGGTGATCAACATGCCACTGGGCGTGGCTTCACCGAGCTGTTCTTCTCAGCCCAATACCTACAATACCTCATGCGGACTAGCTTCTTCCTCTCCCAATAGCTCAGATGTTCCTTGTGGCTGTAGATGATCTCCAGTTCCATCCTGAGGATCCAGCGTTACAATATGACCTACTGACTACTGGAAGACTATAATGAATTCATATCAATTACAACACATATTCTGAGACAAGTATCCACCTTTGCCACCCACACCTCCACCAACCACAATTGATCATTGATCATCACATTGTTCTTCTCCTGGACCTCTCCATACTTTGCAGCAGGAAGCGGGTCAGGATAGCTGACATTGGGATACACAAAAGAATTTGCAGTCTGGAAGACAGCAACACTCAGATTCATGACTATTCAGTGCGCTCAGTGACTTGAGCCCAGATACACCAACAGCAGCCCCATTATCAAGTTTCATGCTCGCGCCCAAAGCACTGCTCGCCCAGACTGCAATGGCATTGCACCTCAATAGCATCATCACCATGCGCATGAGCTTCTTCACAAACAGCACTTGTTTTGGCCACTGTTCCTGAGAGCTCTTATCCACACATATGTCAGACAAACCTTTTAGTGAGGCTGCAGGAAGAAGCCAACATATTCATGGATTTCATGAGATTTGAATGTGGCTTTCAAAAACGATTTTCTAAGAATATACAAATACATAGTCTCCAGCAATAACACTGACAATTTGCAATTCTAATTTAAAAAATGGTTTCATCACTTTGAAGTCTAAATTATGGCCCCTAGAACTTAGAATTCTGGGTTGCCAAGTAAAATATGTTTGAATAGTACAAACAACAATTTGATCACAATATATATCTGTTCAGCATCCTCACAACGAACCAATATCCATCAAAAGTGGGCTGCCACATGGCAACAGACAAGCAAATTGCACAATCTGCATCTAGTCATACATCAAATGTTGCACAGTGGATCTGTAGTGCAAGTTGCGCATGCATGTTGCAACTGCAAATCACCCACGGGTTAATTTGCGAAATGAATGCACAATACATTCAACAAATAGCGCAAATCTCAGTAGTCATACATAGGGTCTCTCCCAAACTTCTCCATCACCTCCTTGTGCTCTGCAACCATCTGCCCCATGCCAATGTTCTCTTTGAACCTGAGCAGTCAATGATCATGCAGGGTCACCATTCAACACAAATATTCAATCAATTCATTTGATAATAAAGTATCAAACATGTACATTAGATACTCTGTGTATACCAAGAATACACGTCAAGTAATTTGGTCACAAGGTAGGAAGCGCGAGCCGGCACTTGCATCTCCATCAGAGCGCAACACTTTGCTTTCCACCCTGTTTTCAGCACCCTCTCAGCATTGCGGTGTTGACATGAGGTGGTCTGGGCAAATGTTGGGGCTCATTCTGGGTGAGAACTGCAGGACCTTGGCTCTGGAGGTGGAGGGGGGTGGTGAGCTTGGTCTTGGCACCCATGTGTTCCCACCATTGGCATACCGCCAATCCTGCCAAGACTTGAACATCAGCTTGAGATGACCAGTAAAATCATCAAAAAACAAAATCCTCAGCACACTCTCCTCCTCTTTGTTCCATGGACCACACTTTGTAGTCGTGTCAGGACTAGCGCGCATCTTGATCTCAGCGCCATTCCGTTGTTGATCATCATCCTCATTGTCAGCTGGAACTGTTGCGGGATACCAGTACTGTGTTTTGGAGGACCACCGAAAAAATACACGGCACCTGGCACACTGTACTCTGGATCATGGGCGTTGCCCTGAGAACGGTAGATAGGATTGCCATTGCAAGTGCCCACTTAGAAATACCTGCCAATGATCCCTTTCCTTGGCTGCCATTGAATATATCTGACGCACTGTCATTGAACAAATGGCAAAATGTCAAAAAATTTGCCAAGCACACCTTGCAAGAGAACTGCACAACATGAAACGCAAACATAAACTTGTAAACGCTGACAAAGTTCCCTTCATTGGCGCAGACACTGCTATCTTCACAGAATATCACAATGCAGCTGGGAGCTTCCAAGATCTCCGCGGGGGTCGAACACCAAGCATCTTGACTCTGCTTCTGCTTCTTAGAAAGATGTGCAAAAATTGCATCAAAGTATGTGGCCATGGCTTGGACTGACTAATAGCCAAAAGGGTTCAGGCAAAGACCAAATGATTGCCCTTATTTACAATCATATTGCTGGCCATGTGTATAATCTCATACTCAAATAATTTCTCTGTTTGTGCAGCCTAAGCTGCGGTTATATATTTGCGAACGATCACATGCCTGACTCAACACATTGCAAGTCAAATGGCAGCATCACACATACATGGGCATTCTGGCATTCAAGCTGTACTTGCATCCAATCATCCAATCCTGTGTCAAACAATGAACGCACGCAAGAAACATCTTGACCACCACATGCAACTGCATTCATGGTGATCTGCTAGCTGGCATTCCTTGTTACAGATATATTGCATGTATAGAACATCAAAATTCATGGAAAAATGTGTGATGGCACCAATGACCCATCATTGATGTTTGGTTCAAGAACAGGGGCCTGACACATTGGCACGTAACATTATGCAGCCATTGGGCTTATACATCATGTGTGTAGCCCAAGGGCTGGCCTGACTTTCACAAGAGAACTGCATACGTAGCCATGAGGCTTCTTCAATATATGCGTAGCCAAAAGACTGATTTGATGCGGGCCACAAGCAAGTTGAAGAAAGATTCACGACCATTTCTCCAAGGAAGAATCAAATTGAAAAGTGCGCAGCCTTCAAGGCACATAGCGGTCAAAGGTTTGGTAAAGGCGACATCCTATATGAGAAAACCAAGTGTGAACAAGCAAGCACACAAGCAGCTTTTTCTTTCTGCAAAACTGTTTGCGCTGCTTTCTCTGGCTCATCAGGCTACTTTCCATTATCTGCAGATTGCTCATCAGAGCAGACATCTTTTCCATTGCCACCACCAGCCTTCTTGGCCTTAAACTTGCCAGTCTTCACATAGGATCTTTTAGAACCTGATGCGCCGATCTGCAAGTCAGTGGACATAAAATCACAGAAAGTCTGCTGATTCTCCTCGGGGAGCTGCAAGTACAAAGATTCAATCTTCCTGGTAGGCTTCAAGCAGCAAATTGTCTTCTCATTCTCAATTTCCACGATCGTGTGTAGCCACAATGTATCAATCAAGGTGTTCACCACTCAAAGTAGATGCAATGAGCAAACATAGCTACCAAAACAGCAACAACATGATTCAACACACACATGGTAATACAATGCGCAGCCACGTGGCACAATACACATGACAAATATGCAGCCAACAGGCAACATACGGTATGATATCTGAACATAATGCCAGCTAGCAGCGCTCATCACCTACTGTTCAATCTTCAAAGCCAGCCCAGGGCAAAGGACACATTTTTTCGCATGCTCGCAGTGGAGGTGATCAACATGCCACTGGGCGTGGCTTCACCGAGCTGTTCTTCTCAGCCCAATACCTACAATACCTCATGCGGACTAGCTTCTTCCTCTCCCAATAGCTCAGATGTTCCTTGTGGCTGTAGATGATCTCCAGTTCCATCCTGAGGATCCAGCGTTACAATATGACCTACTGACTACTGGAAGACTATAATGAATTCATATCAATTACAACACATATTCTGAGACAAGTATCCACCTTTGCCACCCACACCTCCACCAACCACAATTGATCATTGATCATCACATTGTTCTTCTCCTGGACCTCTCCATACTTTGCAGCAGGAAGCGGGTCAGGATAGCTGACATTGGGATACACAAAAGAATTTGCAGTCTGGAAGACAGCAACACTCAGATTCATGACTATTCAGTGCGCTCAGTGACTTGAGCCCAGATACACCAACAGCAGCCCCATTATCAAGTTTCATGCTCGCGCCCAAAGCACTGCTCGCCCAGACTGCAATGGCATTGCACCTCAATAGCATCATCACCATGCGCATGAGCTTCTTCACAAACAGCACTTGTTTTGGCCACTGTTCCTGAGAGCTCTTATCCACACATATGTCAGACAAACCTTTTAGTGAGGCTGCAGGAAGAAGCCAACATATTCATGGATTTCATGAGATTTGAATGTGGCTTTCAAAAACGATTTTCTAAGAATATACAAATACATAGTCTCCAGCAATAACACTGACAATTTGCAATTCTAATTTAAAAAATGGTTCATCACTTAGAAGTCTAAATTATGGCCCCTAGAACTTAGAATTCTGGGTTGCCAAGCAAAATATGTTTGAATAGTACAAACAGCAATTTGATCACAATATATATCTGTTCAGCATCCTCACAACGAACCAATATCCATCAAAAGTGGGCTGACGCATGGCAACACACAAGCAAATTGCACAATCTGCATCTAGTCATACATCAAATGTTGCACAGTGGATCTGTAGTGCAAGTTGATGATACATGTTGCAACTGCAAATCACCCACGGGTTAATTTGTGAAATGAATGCACAATACATTCAACAAATAGCGCAAATCTCAGTAGTCATACATAGGGTCTCTCCCAAACTTTTCCATCACCTCCTTGTGCTCTGCAACCATCTGCCCCATGCCAATGTTCTCTTTGAACCTGAGCAGTCAATGATCATGTAGGGTCACCATTCAACACAAATATTCAATCAATTCATTTGATAATAAAGTATCAAACATGTACATTAGATACTCTGTGTATACCAAGAATACACGTCAAGTAATTTGGTCACAAGGTAGGAAGCGCGAGCCGGCACTTGCATCTCCACCAGAGCGCAACACTTTGCTTTCCACCCTGTTTTCAGCACCCTCTCAGCATTGCGGTGTTGACATGAGGTGGTCTGGGCAAATGTTGGGGCTCATTCTGGGTGAGAACTGCAGGACCTTGGCTCTGGAGGTGGAGGGGGGTGGTGAGCTTGGTCTTGGCACCCATGTGTTCCTACCATTGGCATACCGCCAATCCTGCCAAGACTTGAACATCAGCTTGAGATGACCAGTAAAATCATCAAAAAACAAAATCCTCAGCACACTCTCCTCCTCTTTGTTCCATGGACCACACTTTGTAGTCGTGTCAGGACTAGCGCGCATCTTGATCTCAGTGCCATTCCGTTGTTGATCATCATCCTCATTGTCAGCTGGAACTGTTGTGGGATACCAGTACTGTGTTTTGGAGGACCACCGAAAAAATACACGGCACCTGGCACACTGTACTCTGGATCATGGGCGTTGCCCTGAGAACGGCAGATATGATTGCCATTGCAAGTGCCAACTTAGAAATACCTGCCAATGATCCCTTTCCTTGGCTGCCATTGAATATATCTGACGCACTGTCATTGAACAAATGGCAAAATGTCAAAAAAATTTGCCAAGCACATCTTGCAAGAGAACTGCAGAACATGAAACGCAAACATAAACTTGTAAACGCTGACAAAGTTCCCTTCATTGGCGCAGACACTGCTATCTTCACAGAATATCACAATGCAGCTGGGAGCTTCCAAGATCTCCGCGGGGGTCGAACACCAAGCATCTTGACTCTGCTTCTGCTTCTTAGAAAGATGTGCAAAAATTGCATCAAAGTATGTGGCCATGGCTTGGACTGACTAATAGCCAAAAGGGTTCAGGCAAAGACCAAATGATTGCCCTTATTTACAATCATATTGCTGGCCATGTGTATAATCTCATACTCAAATAATTTCTCTGTTTGTGCAGCCTAAGCTGCGGTTATATATTTGCGAACGATCACATGCCTGACTCAACACATTGCAAGTCAAATGGCAGCATCACACATACATGGGCATTCTGGCATTCAAGCTGTACTTGCATCCAATCATCCAAATCCTGTGTCAAACAATGAACGCACGCAAGAAACATCTTGACCACCACATGCAACTGCATTCATGGTGATCTGCTAGCTGGCATTCCTTGTTACAGATATATTGCATGTATAGAACATCAAAATTCATGGAAAAATGTGTGATGGCACCAATGACCCATCATTGGTGTTTGGTTCAAGAACAGGGGCCTGACACATTGGCACGTAACATTATGCAGCCATTGGGCTTATACATCATTTGTGTAGCCCAAGGGCTGGCCTGACTTTCACAAGAGAACTGCATACGTAGCCATGAGGCTTCTTCAATATATGCGTAGCCAAAAGACTGATTTGATGCGGGCCACAAGCAAGTTGAAGAAAGATTCACGACCATTTCTCCAAGGAAGAATCAAATTGAAAAGTGCGCAGCCTTCAAGGCACATAGCGGTCAAAGGTTTGGTAAAGGCGACATCCTATATGAGAAAACCAAGTGTGAACAAGCAAGCACACAAGCAGCTTTTTCTTTCTGCAAAACTGTTTGCGCTGCTTTCTCTGGCTCATCAGGCTACTTTCCATTATCTGCAGATTGCTCATCAGAGCAGACATCTTTTCCATTGCCACCACCAGCCTTCTTGGCCTTAAACTTGCCAGTCTTCACATAGGATCTTTTAGAACCTGATGCGCCGATCTGCAAGTCAGTGGACATAAAATCACAGAAAGTCTGCTGATTCTCCTCGGGGAGCTGCAAGTACAAAGATTCAATCTTCCTGGTAGGCTTCAAGCAGCAAATTGTCTTCTCATTCTCAATTTCCACGATCGTGTGTACAGATTCATCTTCGAGCTGCTTTTTTTCCTCTTCTTTGCCTTGGCCTTGGGTTCCGCATCATTTTCTTCAAATAGGCTGTCCACTTTATTGAAATGGTTCCTTTGGTCATAATCTTCTCTAAACTCAAACTTCCACTCAGGGTAAGTCTCTCTTGGGCTTCTGCCTTTTTCTCACTCAAGATATTGATCAGTCCATAGCTGTGAGGTTCAATCTTCAGCCAATTGTGGCTGTCTTTCTGCGTGACCTTCCATGGGGAGACCAGCCATGACTTGCCAGCCTTGGAGTAGGCAAGCCTGTGCTGCAATGTGCAGGTCACAGGCATTGACGCACCAGAGCGCGATAATCTTTCTGAGCAGTAAAAGAGTCACAGTGGCTAGACGTCTTGGCATGCATGGCACACGTGAGTGCATCTGAGCATGAGCCCAATGATGGCCGGCTATGCATCACATGTCATCAAGGTCACATCACATTCAAACAGACTCACAGACCTGGCTTTTTAGAAAGCCACGCGCGCTTCTTTGTACAGGGGCATTGGGTAGCGCAAGGCAAGTTTGGCAACTTGCTCATGCTTTGCCAAACCATGGCTGCCAAATTTTGAACAGTGACAATTGAACCAAAACACAACATCATTGAATTTGTGAATTCATTGGATATATAGGGATATACATGTGTGCGTGAAAATGAAAATGCGCATTGAATTCTATGAGAAGATCTTGCGTCACCATCAGCAGCAGCTGCGACGTACAAACTCATGATGAATTGTTCTATGACTTGGCCCTTTTCTTGGCCACAAAGTCAATGGCAGAGCTCTTCTTCTTGCCTGTGGGCTTCGCGATAGCAGCACCATCCTCCAGCACAGTGAGCTGGTCATGCGCATCCAAGTGCTTGGTGTTGCACAGGGCTTCCACGCTCAAACCTTTCGCATCCTTCAAGACCAATTCCATGTTTGGCTGTTTGCTGGCGCAGCTATGGGCAATCCAGAATGGGACTAGCAAGCCAGCATACAACCCTGCAACCATCTTCCATGGCTTGGGTGGGAGAATATACCAAGTCTCTCCCTGGTAGATGACCTTGGCAAACACCTTGCCACTGTGAACTAGCACCGCTTGCGTCACTTTGTCAGTGGTAGGCCATAAAATGTCTTGCTGGGAAACTCTTGGATAACCAGCTTCTTACTTTCGTTTTTGCACGGTGGGTACCAGCTTTGAAAAACGGTTGCTCTGTCAGCTTCTTGCTCGCAAACAATGGAAGGCGCCATGCCATTCATAGCCTTGGCATCCAGCAGGCTTGGCGGCTTTCCCTTGAACACTTTCAAGGGAGCCTTGGCCTCTCCAGCCTTCACCTTGAAGGTCTTCTTTTTGGTTGGGGAACAATTCTTGGGCTCGTAACTCCGAATGGTCAGCATGTTTGTTCACAGAAACCCAAACATGGTTTTCAAACTCTTTGTGGACATAGACAATACCCACTTTGACCCCCATGAACTGAAGTGCCAAGAACATAGGATCTTTGGCTTGAGGGCGGGACGTTGTGGAGGCCCGCGTTTTTCAGTGTCTTCCGTGTCTTTTATGATTTTTGAGGGTCCTAATATAGTTTTACGCGTCTTATATTTTTTCATTAACTATATTTTTCCTACCAGAAAGGATTTACCTGTGGAACAAATCTGCATCAAATACTTTAATTACACATAGAAGTCTTTGTAATTTTGCATGGGGACTTTGCGTCTAATATTCTACAATGGATTTGCGACATCTATTTATATCTAATTCTTCAGGTTTGGGGGCCGGGGGTTATCCTTTACATTGCAATTTTTTGCGCTGCGCTAATATGTGTAGTGTATCTATATAGAACAAATGGTTGCTTTGGCGTTAGTCTTGGTTTGGGCTCTCCCAAGAGGTATGAAATATGTTTTTTGTTCTTTGGGGTAGTTTTGGTATTAAATTATGAGAGCGGGGCAAAATACGGGCCCCATTTTTCCAATATTTTGAAAGGTTTTCGATGATTTCCAAGTACTTGTAACAAAGATTAGTTAAATATGATTAAAATGCGTCAATCCCGCGCAAGCATATTCATGCAACTCTTCCAGCCATTTAAAACCGTCATATTCATTTATCGATTAATCTGTCCATGTTATGGAAAGCTACTAAACAGGCGTTATATGTAGTCATGGCTGGTAAATAAATTCTCACAGAGACTGAGTACCTATGGGCTGGGCTACATTCTATGGATACCAAATTGGAAACTGTAGTGCTGACGCAGTGCTGCCTTTGGAAACAGCTATGCTCTCTTGATACCTGGTTGCAATCTCCAATGCACTTCTGCATCAATTCCTGCATAGTTGGGTGATACACATAGTTGGGTGATACAGGACAAGGTGAATTGTGTTGCAGCCTGGCTGCCAATGGTAAGCTAGTGCCTAACCACTCACTGGATAACATGCCCCTTGTGAAGATATGGCTGCAATCTATCCTGCGCTTGCGTCATGCCACCCATGGGTTTGGTGTGTTTGGGTGCTGTGTAAAAGTATTTGGTTGGAACCTGCCATGTACTGATGCATGACAACCTATGGGACCAACTGCATTCTATTAGTCTCTGGTTGAAATCTATGTCATGCTCTTGCCACAGACAGCATAATGGCATTTGGTTGTAACCTATCATGCGCTGCTGCCTTGCTTCCTACCCATGAAAGAAGCTGCTGGGACATCCAGATAATATGTAAGTCTAGTTGAGCTCATACTGCTATTAGTTGGGCCACATGGTTCCCTAGAATCTAATTATTGATGGCACAAGCTGCAGCCTGTAAATATCTGCTTGTAATCTTTCATGTTCATGCACTTATGGCTTGCTACCTATGGATTCGAGGAAAACACGGGCCTCCACAACCCCCCGCCCTCATGGATTAAAATCCTTTCATACCAAATAAGGTTGCAAGCTATCATGCACTTACGTTTTGCCAGCTCGGGGATTGGCTACCACAGGTTGTAGGCTTGGTTCAAGACGGTTCAAGTCCACTGGCATGTTGAGGGCTGCATTTGGGGCGGCACAAGAGGTTGCAACTGGTGCCATGGTTCGTGAGAGCGCCAGATCTTTCTGCAAAGCAGCTCCAACCTCAGCCTCCAGCAGGGCCATTGAGAGATCTGGCAGTGAAGGTACCGTAACCGCAGGGTCATGGCCTTTTCCAACTGGAATCAAATCTACAGGACACAGCAAATAATCATCTGCCCAGACTGACCAACCAGAGTCACCCTGCAATCCGTGTTCGGCAGCCAGCAACTCTTCCACTGCCACCGGCCCACTCAATTGAATTGTGTCACCCAAAGCTCGTCAACGAAGTGTACCGAAAGGCCCCGGGCAACCAAATGGCTAACCTGCATCCAGCGACCCTGATGCTGCCGAATCAACGAGGCCACTAAATTATCCACAATATCGACTTTCAGAATATCAAGGCCACGCAATCCAAGCATGATCTGCAAGTGTCCCAGAATCCAAAACGCTTGTGCTGGGGAAGCAGCCTGTGCAAGCTGGCAGAGTGCTGGTCGCATCGGTGAGTCAAACCAAAATCCTTCCATTGTGATTGGACCAAAACACCGTGAAGTCCTTGGGCGGACAAGATCATGCGGGAAAGCGCTTTCCTACAACCACATGGGCGTGCAATGAACTGACAACCCATCGAATGAAGCAATGTGGGACAGCGACCCCGTAAGCCTAAGACCCGATCAGAAGTGAAGCAAGCAGGATTTGCAAACGCAAATGCCTGGGCGTCCTTTTCGCCCAACACAAGTGGTTGCTCCCCCTCACGATTTCAAAGAGGCCATACAGAAATCGGGCGCCCATCTCAAAGCATTCAGGCAATGGAAGATCAAAGAGAGGCACATGCGGAAGCCGAGGAAGGGTCAACAAACACCACCAACATGTTGGAAAACAAGGAGGAGAATGAACCAAATGAACGAGCAACTGGCTGCCAACGAAAGTGATGTGACTCAAACAAAACATCCAACACGCTGAAATGTCTGAGACGTGGGTCTTTGAAAGCAGCACGATGGCCAAGAGAGCTGGACGGTTGGCAGGGAGAACTGGCTAAAAGTCCAGCGCGAGATGTCTCACACGCAGCGTGAAACCTGCCTGCGTCACTAGGCCGATTGGTGTGCCCTTGAAGCACCAGCGGGTGATCATTGGCACGAAACATGTCACAAGCCAAAGGAAACAGAGGGTCTTTGGGATGTCCAAGCCCACGGCCTGCGCCGCAGAAAGTGAGAATACCACTGCTACGCTTCCAGCCTCGCTGTAAATCCCAGTGGGCGACTCGACGGCCCAGACAGTCGCATCATGTCCCATCCCGCCCCTCCATCTTTGGAGCCAAAACATTTCACGGTGTCGCTATGTTGATGCAACTTGCTATGGATATATCTCACGATGATATTGTTGACGGTCATATTATTGTCTTGCTGAGAATATGGCTGCGGGTCAAAGCCTTGGTTGGTACCCTTGTGAACATCCTATAAATGACCAAACCTGTCTTTGTTGGTTGGCCCATAACATCAACGTGTAGAAAAACCTGGGGGTGGCCACATATTACGCAGCGACTACACAGGCCATGTATAGGATACCCAACGAGCAATCATAATATGAAATTAACCAACTCTGAGTGTGCTGAGTAGCTGCAACCCATGTCATGAAAATATAGACCATGTGTAAAACCACCATCTAGACATGTTTAAAAGGAATAAATGATGCAATGGTGATTATATATCAGCTGGTTATCAAACAATACTTCAACATGGGTCAACCGATTCTTAACCTCCATGCAAGCATCATGCCGGCTGGTTATCAAGCATTACTTCAACATGGGTCAACCGATTCTTAACCTCCATGCAAGCATCATGTAACAAGCCTTAACCATCATCAACTATTTGCTGACCACCAATATACCATCAATGACCAATCATCATCATTCATGAGCAACTATTCTTGACGCAACAAACTTGGTCACTTTGTTGATCCTATGGCAGTGGGTCAAAACCCTGTACCACTGGTTCCCCCATCATTAACCGGTGTTTTCCCTATGATTGTCGGTTATAAATTAGAACCCCTATTATTGGCTGGCTTAATGTTGACCCGTAGCCCTAAGCGGAGCGCAACATTCATCTGGAAGTGGATCCCAAGCAGATCCCAGCAAGACCGGACCTCACGCCAGCCATCTCGGAGCAAGAAATGCCAGTAGCCTTGGGCGACTGTAGCATGCATCGGCATCTGACTGTAGTTGGAGATGCCTGTGATCAGCATGGATATATAACTCACTAACTATAAGCACCATCACCAACTATCAAATTAGAAAACAAACACATTCACCCATCATCATTGACAGCCTGTTAACATCAACTCATGAACGCCCTTGTGAGCGTCATGGAGGAATATTTTGATCTTTGCTTGCTGGTGAGTCCCCTAATCATTGACGATGCCCCAAAACCATTTGTAACTCCCATTCACCATCATTCACAGTCACTGGAACCCTTTTTGACCATCCCTGACCATTAATCACTCTGATTAATAATCACAATTGAGTTTCGTGATTCAACAACGCACTGAACCATCAACATTGACCATCATTGACAGTCGCTTAACCATCATGCGACTATCATTTGGTAATCACCATTAATGGTTTGATATTGTTAACAATAAGGATTCATAGTGGATAATCCCCAACAACAATGGTGTAAAAAAATGGAGTTGATGGCTTTAAGTTCAACTCGATCTGAATTGAATGATGGAGATTGAATGGTGCGAATTGAATGATGGGGTTGGCGCCGTTGATGCTTAGACATGGTAGCTTTTGATTTTTCATGGTGGTTTTGTGGTTGGTAGTGATTTGCACGCAGTAGTACGGGTGAAGGATGGTTGTTAAAATGGTCAGCAACAGCAGTTTATCATGGTGAATAGTCATGTATAGTTCCAACTGACTGCAACTACAACATTGAGATACCAACTAACTGCAACTAGCTGGCTACGAAAAATCGTTGATAATTAATGATGCAAAATAATGGCTCCCAATCATTGATGTGGATAATCATTAGCAATGTCTAAGAAATCGACTATGAACCATCATTCACAAGCACTACAGCAACAACAGCACCAAACTAGAACGGATGGCCACCAAAGGGCCTAGAGTCCACATGCTGGATAAATGTTTGCATGAACATTGATAAGGAAAATCAAAAGGATGACTAACTATAAAGACCATTGATCAAACACAAATCAATATGATGAATATGTTCTCAACATTTCAGGCCGTATGAATCATGTTCACTGTGTCATACCCTTGGTGTATTGGAGTCACAACTATTGAGCCTTTGCTATCAGGCTAAACAGTTGTTACTTAAACCGTTACATTATACCATCACTTATGTCGCTTCTTATCTTAAGTGATGGACCGATTTCCATCTACCATAATTAGCCGCTATATACCCCAATTCGTCATTTCGGCATCATTGTTGATAACCGCTATGTATTCAACATGATGATAAGGTTAATAGAGCATTAATGCAAAATAGTTGAAACACTATTAAGGTCACAGTGGTTAATGTCACTGGTTTAACGCACTCGTAATGGGATCATGTTAATGACCACTATTCAACAAGATTCACAATCAATGTCAACCGTTCAATGTTGACGAATGACAACCCATTAGCAATCAATGTTAACAACCACTACGCGATGGACGATGGACTATTCCACATGATCATTCGATAAAACTATTATGGTTAAGAACAGTAACATTAACTATAAACCATAATATCATCAGTTACTTGCAATAGTAAATAATGGTTTAGCCATAATTAATAGCCATTGGACAAAATAATCATTGAAACAGAAGAACATTTTTCTTTTCAATGGCTATTAACATGATCAACCTGATCCCATGTCCATCCGACCTCGCCTCAGAAGTTCCAAATTGACGAAGTTTCGCTTCGGACAGGAGCTGTTGGTGCACCTACGGTGATGCGACGGTGGCTGCAGGTACCGAGGAAATGGTTGGTGATGGGGTACCAAGTGGGGCATTGGTTGATGATGGTACCGTTGCTTAGTGATCCTTGGTGATGACTGAGTAGCGTGGCCAAAAGGGAAACGTAATGGTCAGAGGTGTTTAGATACAGTGGTTGAATGAACTTCAATGGTTAGAGATGTTTAGATACGGTGGCTGAATGATGGTTGCAGGGAATGATGAGCAACAACAATGGGGGATATAATGATATGATCCTCATTGGAGGTTCATGATGGTCACCAGCCATTGCTAGTGGTTGCAATGCTTCAATGGCAGTGCTGAAAGTGGTTGAAAAGGATTGAGAATCATCCATGATCAACACATGGATAAACAGATAGATCGATAGATAAATATATAGGAACATGGATCAAAGTGATGACGGTCACAATCCTTGCCCCGCAAACAAAGCGCCCTCCAAACCAATGCAAGCCATGGTATTTCCCAGAAGCCAAGGCCTGATAATAACTGCGGGAGAGCCTATGATCAACCACGGAACCATCACAAGTACGAAACATACTAAGCACAAGCTAGTTGGTGGTTGAACCACCCCGTCATGAAAAATACGCGCAAGTCAACCAACCCCAACCCTTGGTTAATATTTGGGGAAAACATGTTAAAAACCACCAACGAGAAAGTGATCATAGGACCTAGTGATAGTTTAGTCACCACCCATGATCAAGCATCCAAAGTTCGGATAGACAATCAGAACACATGTCTGCGGGTACTGCACCCCTGGTAAGTATCCCGTGAATAGCTC
>VSDK01020647.1:140237-147976 GCA_009767595.1 Symbiodinium kawagutii
TGGTAGATTGCATACTCTCCTTCACTGTCAGAGCTTCTATATCAGCACGTCGTTCTGCTCCCTTGATGATAGGAGTATCTTTGAAAAGTTTATCATAGAAATTCTTACTGTCAGTCACCAACTTCCAGTAGTCATCGAAGCAATGGTGGAAGGATCTTTACCCTGAAGCATGCTTGGAGGAAAATGTAATTCAGTCCACATGGTCCTCACATGAAATAACTCATCCTCTGCGTCCACCACTGCATGTGTCTCTGCGCACGCCGGGGAGCGGCTTGTCCGGCCCAGTTTATAGGCACGCCAGGAATTCATGGAAATGTTGGAAAGAGCTCCATGTTTCAGTTGTTCATCTGCTGCTCCTATAACTATGCCCCCTGTACTGCCTGTGTTATCCGGCCGGTTGGCCCAAGCTGCATCCGCCCAAGCTGCAAAATCGATAGGTTGTTGATAGGGCATCCCATGAATGATCGCCTTGTGGTTCTGTCGTTGTACCTCTTCAACCAGTAAATTGACTTGAACCAAATCTTGTACCGTACTAAAAGGTATGTTGGAAATCAAGAAGCCCACATCCACAGAATAATTAAAATAAGTTTGATTGCATAGCCAGGACAAACTTCCTAAGACCGCTCGAAGTTGTGACTTCTCACGCTCTGTTGTGGCTGATTGTCGTTCTTGATATCGTTCTTTGGAAATGGAAATGGGAGAAATACCTTTGACAAAATCCTGTTGATCCAAAACAAATCCAAAATCAAGTGTCTGTGTAATGCGCACCCCGCATTGAGTGAAAGGTGTAGATTCCCATGTTCCCCAAGAAAACTTTTGTTGAATCATCTCCATGAGTGCAACATGAATGGAGTCTTTCGGGTGTCCTCCAAAAAGGAAATCATCAACATGGCCTGAAATAATTGAACGAGGTCTGTTGGCATCGTCAAAATAAATCCAAATACAAGGTTCAGTCTCCAATCTCACATAACCAATGGACTCCAAAAATGCTGAAACCGACTTGTACCACCACAAAGGCGCTTCGACCAGTCCGTAAGCCGCTCGTTGGAGCTGAGTTACTGTGCCTGGTGGCACTCCCAATGCCTCGCAAATCTCATCTGTCGGCGCAACAGTCATACCATCCACTAGTTCCTCACCTTGTAGAAATGCTGAAGAAACATCACCCTTCTTCACAGAAAAATGCTGTTGACTGCAGAGTAGCAAAAACATCTGGCGACCTGTTCGAGAAAGTGTTGGTGAGGTTGTCTGTTTATATTCGTATGAGGCATCCTGATAACCCAGTATCACAGCTCTAGCTTTTGCCTTCTTCTGTTCTGTACCATCTTGTAATGACTTCCAAGTCAATACCCATCTCATACCTACCGCTTGTTGTTGTGCCAATGGACTGTCAGGTCGAATCAATTTGAAGCAATGTGCTTTCAAAAAGTTGCGGACTTCCTTATCCTTGGCTCCCTTGAATTGAAGTAGTTCATCATCTGTCAGATTTCTTTCACGAACCTCAATACCTTGCCTTCGAGCCCGAAGTTGTTGAGCCATCCAAATTTCAGGTGTTTCCAAAAACTTTTGCAAGCCCCGTTTGGATGTAGGAAGATCCACATGAATTTCCACGCAAGGCACTGGGACGGCACCCGGAACCTGTTCGATGACCGGTGGACAATTGGTTGTCACCAAGGCCGACAAGTCTGAAGTCAAAGCTTCATCTTCACTAAGTTCTGGCACTGAGGGCATCTCTTCATTCTCATTCGGTTCTGTATCAACATGAGGTCTCTTCTTTTCATGGTATCTCTTCCTACCTGTTGGATGTTCTCGTCCTGGAAATTGTTGTCGACTGGCCGCATCTTGAAATTCCATGTCCGAAGGAATATCCCCACTAATATCAGTGTATGTCTTTCTAGAAGGGTGACTAGCCAATGACGTTATAGTCCATGGTATCTGAACTGGTCCTTTGAGAGCTTCAATGTTGATCTCCCGTTGTGATGCTGCTCGCAGCTGTTCTGGAGCTGCCCTCAGAAGTCTTCCGGGCTTGTGAAGCCAGACAACGCTTCCTGGTCTCAAGGATCCGTCAGGAGCCTGTCGCGTCTCCACTGCCAGAACCCGGGCAGGTCCCACGAATTGTCTCGACCATGAGAATCCTGATTTGCCACCTTCATTGGCTGGTACCTGCTTCCTCCAGTAGAAAACTAGGTCACCTGGAACAAAGGATCTCAATGGTCGCTGACCCGCTGCCACGGCACGAGAAATGCGTTCGGCTGCTTGAAACTTTGAGAAGCTCTGTTCAGCTGTGGAAATGGCTTGTATGTTTTCTGCAAAACCAGCATCAACCATCATCTGAGGGTGAATGGGGTGTTCATGAACTTCTCCTTCAAAAAGTCGGTTCCACTCATCCGGAAGTCTACCCATAGCATGTTGAATCGGGGAGTAGCCATAATGGTTGTCCCGAGAATTGCAAGCCCAAATAGCTCTAGAAAAACACTCAGCATTGGACATGTCCTTGAACTCTTCTGCAAGTGAAGACATCACCTGTTTCACGGCACGAATAGCCTTCTCAACAATGCCCACTTGCCAGTGAGCTTCTGCGGGAATCGGGGTCAAGAGTATGCCCCTCTGTTCGCAATATGCATCTGCTTGATCCCCTCGCCAAACACCTTCTGGGTCTACACGAATCGTTTCCGGTCGTCCAAAATACGGTAACCAATGTTCCTCAAAACATTTCTGAACAATAGGCCAAGTCGCCATGCTTCTGGAATTCTCAAGCAGAGTCTTCCCAACACGAAAACGGCATCCTTCATCAATGAAAAAATGAATTTCACCTTGTCTTTCGAGTGAGGGTTCGTCCAGGAACCTACATCAAATTGAATGGCCTGCCATTTACGTGGTATATTTTCCAAAGTCGCTGTCCTGTGAGGAGAATTGCGCTTCTTCTCATCGCAAATCGAGCGCCGGTATCCTCTAGCCAATTGTAAAACATGTTCAGGAACCCCCCGACGTTGTAGCGCTTTGACCAGAGTATCCATCGAACCATGACCAGACACGGAATGGATATGTTGTATCAATTTCAAAATGCGTTCTTTCTCTTTGGGGTCCAACTGTTTCTCGGCAACCGGAAAGGCCTCCTCATCTGTTGAAGCTGCTACCAAGGAATCATGTATCATACGATCCGAAGTCAAATCACTAGCAACCAATGACCGACATTCATGCCCTCGAAGAGCTTCAACCACTTTCTTCACAAATATAGGAGTGTAGAATGCAGTCGTTGAGGGTCTGCTGCTTTCACATGCTGTCTTCTTGTGATTCTTCTGACATGGCAAATGTAAATGGCGAAGTAGATGATGGTTACGAGTAGCAATCTTCCAACCTTTACACATGAGCAATCCCGTATCATGAGCTTTCAAGCCCACATTGCATCCATTGCATGCTACAGTGTCCAACTGTAAATTGCGGAGAAGGTCCTCAACCTCCGGAAGTTTCCAAGCTTCACACCGTTCAGAAAGTTCCCAGTGAATCTGTGTCCCATGTCTAGCCGCAAATTTAGCAACCGAAATGGCACCCTGATATTCCTTCCTAGCATAAGCTCTCTTTGCTTCCAATTGTTGACATTGTTCAGGGGTTCGTTGGTTCAACCGCTGAAGAGGGGAATAGGGTCCGCAATCACAGGATATCCACATGTGAACTGGCCGATTGTTGATCACCATGGATTTGATCTTGGAAACACCTGCCGGAGTTGTAAGGTCGTAGCCATTGAACAAGGAACATCTCATAGCAGCCGCATCTCCCATTTGTTTCTGAACTTCACAAGACGACAAACTGTTCTCTGAACAAGCAACCTCCATCAAAAACAATCTGTCTGAGTTCACCAAATCAGACCACTGCATGGAAAAAGGATTGTTGTCTTCTTGCCATTGACGACCAATGTAAGCCATATAATCTTTGCAAGGAAGTCCTGGGTAGGAAGATAGGGCTTCATCTGGAAACTGGTCCCCTGCACTCAAGTCTCCTTGCGGGACTTCACTCGAGAGATCTGCAACTCCAGCTCTAACTTCTCCTGACGCATCTGCTCCAACTCTGCACGTAGCTCCATCACATCCGTCTCTTCTGGATTCACGGGAAGGAACGAACTGTCTGAGGAATCTCCTGGAGGGGCTCGGGATTTCCTCCCAGGACCCGGTCCCATCAAAGGTGAGGCCGCTCTCCTCGGACATGGTGCTCATCAACCATGTTGCCAGACGCAGCAAGCGCCAATGCGGGGAGTCCTCCTCGCGCATGGTGGTCACAGCCCAACGAGCATAGCTGGGGTGTTTGGTCGCCCGTCCTTCGCCAGACAATGTATTGTTGGGGTGCTCAATTGGGCGGTGTCCGGCTTCCTGGGCCGAATCTCCTTTCATTTGTTTTTGGTCACTTGCTTCGCTTCGTTTGAATCCCAATCCCGTGTCTGTGGTGGTCCGCTTCCTGGGCCGGCTGCATTTCCGTTTTTCTCCCATATTTATTTCCCATTGTTTGCGCAATCCTGTGTCAAGGGCGGCGTCCGCCGTCCGGGGCCGGGCGTTTTTTCACTTAATCCCACTCATTTCTCTCCCATCATATGTTTGTTCAATCCTGCGTCAAAGGTGGTGTCCGCCTCCCTGGGCCGGGGTCCTTTTCGTTTGTCTCCCATCATGTGTCCCCCATAACCTAAATCCTGTGTTTAGGGGGTGTCCCAATTCCTGGGGCGTCTTTTCATTACCTGGCGGTCAAATATTGAAGGCATTTTTGCCACCTAGACCGTTCGCAAACGTTTGCAAACGAGACCGCGTTCAAGATTCAAGATTCAACCCCGACCTTTGCAGGCAAAAGGTACCTATTTTGCCTGAAAGTTTGGCGCTTGAAGGATGCCAGTCTCATCCTGATGCTCCCTGCTTCAAAACTGCCAGTTGGCAGCAGGGGGCCGATGCCACTGCTTGGAAATTCACACCCTCAATGTGATGCTACATGTCCTGTTTCTATATGTCTTAAAGATTCTCCTTATATATTTTTCATATATTCTACATCCAAATACGCAAGCTCAAATCCAAAAAGATTTAAATATATCTATATCTATATAAATAAATATATATATATATATATGTTAATGTTTTATCCATGTAGAGCCATTGCATCAATGATCTGAGGCTTGGGAGCTGTAACTTCACAGGACACAGTGTACCAATCAAAAGCCTCATTCAGAATCCCAACATAGGCATCAAGATTCTCTGCATCTGTAAAATGCAAATAGCCTGTGAATCAACGCGCTCAAAGGTCTCACATTCACCTTCCAGAGCCAAGACCTCACCCTGCCCTGGCTGCATCCATATGGCAGCCCCCGCATATACAGCTTAGAGGCAGCCATGGCTCACACAGGAAGATGTGCGGTTGGAAACAAAACCAATGTTGTCCAATCATACCATATAAAGATATTCAATGACATCTGGTAATGTGGCTTGCCTTTTATTCTTGTGATACCAAACCAAAGTCACAACAACAAAGTTGCTCTTGGGCCCAGCATTTGCAAATAGGAGGAATGAACTTCAGAATCAATAGGTGGCTGCTACCAACATGTTCCTGTCTCATCTCAAAGCGCCCTTCTCTCTCACATTCAAAAGGCCCCCCTCTCTCACCCTCAAAGCGCCCTTCTTTACATTGAAATGTCCCTTCCTCACCCTCAAAATGCCCCTGTACACTCAAAGCGCCCCTCTCTCTCACCCTCAAAGCGCCCCTTCACCTCAAAGTCCATTTCTCATTACAAAAGGAACATGTCCTTGTTTAAAAAATACAAAAAATAACAAAAAAAGTTGAGAAAATAACTTGTTTAAAAACTGCTATATTTTAAGTATTGTTTCAACTAATTGGTTATTTTTTTGTCCCCGTAGTTCAGAAAATGAGCGAATTAGTTAGTTCTGATCAGAGTTAATTATTTCACGCTTAATTGCCTAACCCCTTCTAT
Source organism: Symbiodinium kawagutii (assembly GCA_009767595.1). Classification (NCBI taxonomy): domain Eukaryota; class Dinophyceae; order Suessiales; family Symbiodiniaceae; genus Symbiodinium; species Symbiodinium kawagutii. The sequence continues at coordinate 146,194 of VSDK01020647.1, forward strand.
AGGGTGACCACTGGAAGGAATTTGAGCCCAAACTCTTGTCGCGTAGCCAGCACGAAGCCTCTGTGTCATAGGAAACGTGGGGTCTCTGGGATGTCCAAGTCCACTGCCTGCGCCGCGTAAAATTAAAATACCACTTCTACGCTTCCAGCCTCGCTGTAAATCCCAGTGGGCGACTCGATGGCCCAAACAATCGCATCATGTCCCATCCCCCCCTCCATCTTTGGAGCCAAAACATTTTCACGGTGTCGCTATGTTGATGCAACTTGCTATGGATATATCCCTCTATGATGTTGTTAACGGTCATACTGTTTTCTTGCTATAAAAACGTTGCTTGGGGCATGTTGTTTCCTTTTAAGTTTTCAATTGCCACCATTAAAAAAACAATTGACCAAAACCAAAAAAATCAAGAAGTGGACCCCCAAGGGGGTTTTTTATAATTGGGGAGGGTTTAGTAATAGGAAGAAGGGATTAGACTAATTTGCCAACTTGGGATCATCGATGGCGCCTCGATCTCCCTGCAAGCAACCCATCCCACCTGTCGCTGGCAACAGCAGCCGTCCACTTGGCAGTTGCTCTTCCCCTGAGCGAAGCCAGCAACCAGGTAGCAGCTTGGGGACGAGCAACGCGTTTTATCGGGATCCCGGTCATGGACCTACGGATCCGCTCACAATCCCTTGGTAAGCGGCTGAAATTGTTAGCACTTTGATGTGATGGGATGTAAAGGATTTCTCAAAATTGGGAACCCCGAGAATGGATGGTTTATTTCTACAAATGCTTAATGTCAAATCATCAGGGGCATCCTCTATTTTGAGAAACCTGTTTGTCTTTCCAGTTGCATTCCCTCTGCAAAGAAAGGCCACAGGCATGGCCAGGCCTCAAGGTTGGGGAGCATGCCTTCCTAGGATGCTGGCGGTTGCGCAAGGCAAAATCTGAAGAGGTAATACCCGCAGAAAATAAAAAATCATATTCCTTACTTGATGCTTTGCATGTCTTACAATGTTCTCAGACTCAGAAACACGTTGCTGCTGGACTAACACAAAATTGTTTCGCAACCGCAGTCAGATTTTGATCGCGGATGTTCGGTAGCTAGATTGCCGCGGGCACTACATGTCATTCATGGATCATCAGTGTAAGCCTTCAAATTAAACCAGCAAAGACCCCAGATAGCAGGCGCATTGGCACATAAAGATTCTCAACGGCGTGCGCAACAAAACATTTCCCGTTTTTAATTCCATCGTTTCTTTCGACTAGCATTTTCATAGACCTTAGGTTGTTTTTTTTTGCGCCGCCTTGCCCCCCCATTTTGTTACGTTTAGGTTCGGAAGAGAATGAGCGCGCGTGCGCGATGTACAGAAAGTGTTGCGCCGGCGCGGCAATAGATTATTGTCAAAGGAAGTTTGGAAGCATACTTCCGTGTTACGAACAACTACAATGACTACTGCAACAGATGTCTGAAGCAAGAGATGTCTAGAGCAAGAGATGTCTGAAGCAAGAGATGTCTGAAGCAAGAGATGTCTGAAGCAACAGATGTCTGAAGCAAGAGATGTCTAGAGATGTCTAGAGCAAGAGATGTCTGAAGCAAGAGATGTCTGAAGCACGAGATGTCTGAAGCAAGAGATGTCTGAAGCAAGAGATGTCAAGAGCGAGAGATGTCAAGAGCGAGAGATGTCTGAAGCAAGGGATGTCTAGAGCAAGAGATGTCTGAAGCAAGAGATGTCTAGAGCAAGAGATGTCAAGAGCAAGAGATGTCTGAAGCAACAGATGTCTGAAGCAAGAGATGTCT
>VSDK01020647.1:151638-176214 GCA_009767595.1 Symbiodinium kawagutii
TGTTGGTGGTCTTGTTTTGCTGGTTTTGCGTTGATGGTTTTGCGCTGGTGGTTTTGTGTGGTGGCTTTGTGTTGGTGGTTTTGCGTTGGTGGTTTTGTGTTGGTGGTTTTGCGCTGGTGGTTTTGTGTGGTGGCTTGTTGGTGGCTCTGTTGGTGGTTTTGCGCTGGTGGTTTTTCTGTGGTGGTGTTGTGTGGTGGTTTTGTGTGGTGGCTTTGTTGGTGGTTTTGCGTTGGTGGTTTTGTGTTGGTGGTTTTGTGTTGGTGGTTTTGTGTTGGTGGTTTTGTGTTGGTGGTTTTGCGCTGGTGGTTTTGCGTTGGTGGTTTTGCGTTGGTGGTTTTGTGTTGGTGGCTTTGTGTGGTGGTCTTGTTTTGCTGGTTTTGTGCTGGTGGTTTTGTGTGGTGGCTTTGTCGCGCAACAGGAAGCACAATTTTTTGAAAAAACCATTCCAACAAACTATAGGCACTTTTACCTCTGAATTATAGGCCACCGTTTTCTTTGATCTTATAGTGGTTGACCTTGGGAAACTTCCGCCCCCGGCTTGCCCGGGTACTACTGGTAATGTTATGGCCAAAGGTCATTGCATGTGTATTTGCATCGAATTGCTTGGTTTCATGTCTGCGCGTGACTGCGGTACAACATGGACTGTTGCGTTGTTATGTTTTGACATTCTACAGGTGATTGGCCAGTGTTGGGGCCATAGGTCATTCCAGTCTTGTATTTGTAGACTAGGTTGGTTTCATGTGTTTAGAATATTATGTTGTGATGGCATAGGTTTGCTGGCCGTTACCCGCCGAGCTATTCAATTGCCATATCATGCCAAATCAATGGATGCCACCTTTCTTTTGCCTCTCTGACATGCAGAAATCAAGGGCTCGTAGCTGCTGCGATCTGAATGGGTCCTTTTGGGCCCAACAGGTGAACAACCCTAAGGGAGATCTTTGCACATGGAGCACACTCGGAAAATCAACATGGTGTGTTGAGTAGGATGCTCTTTTTGAGTGAGAAAGAAAAACAAGCAGAACCAGAGGCAAACATGCAGGAAGACAAGGACCAAGGGAAACAAACATGCAGAGAGACAAGGATGAGCAGCAGCAGGGCAGCGGCAGGGCAGTGGGAGCAAAGCGTCGATCCGAAGCCACAAAAGCAGGGACGAAAGAGAGACGAACACGAGCAGAGGCAAGTATGAAGAGAGATAAGCATGAGCAGCCGCAAGGCAGCGGCAGCAAAGCGCCGATCCAGAGCCACATAAGGAAAGACAAGGGAAACAAAGGGAGACAAGCAAACGCAAGCATGAAGGGAGACAAAGGCCACGAGGGCAAACACGAAGGCATGAGCAGTGGCAGAGCAGCGGCAAAAAAAAACGCCGATTTCGAGCCCTACAGTACCATAGAGAAGTAAGATCCCCTTATAGCTTGGCAGCTATCTGGGGAAAACGGTTTTGTTCCCGCATTGAAACAGCTTGAATAACGACTAGACTTGGTGTCATTGCTTTGAACAAGCTGAATTGAATGAGAACGTTTTCCCGGACATGCCCCCCACTTTGTGAAATCCGCGGTTTGGATTAATCAACGAGTGCATGTTTACACGTTGTTAGCGCTGCTACAAAACGAATACAAAAACTAAACGGAGAACTCCTTTGCATCCAAGAATCTTCGCGCACGTTCAACCCGTCCCCTTGGAGAGAGCTGCCCACCTTAGGGGTCGTCAGCTATCATCAATGAACAGCATATTGATCAACATCCATCATGTATATCAGTCATCATCAAGTGTGAACATAATGTGCATCACCATTGATTATCACAATGTTGGTGGTTAGTGAATCCAATCCCAAAAACATTACTCAATCAAACTAACCATCTGAAATACTCGGGGAACTAAAACAATATTGATCAAACCAGCAGGCAACTATTGTTGATATCCCCCATGGGAAACAACGTCTTTAACCATAGTTTGCTGGTTACGCTAGTAACCATGGTTAGCAACCCGTTCATCAATCGTATAACCCACTTGGGGTAGTTACCTAATCACGGTTACTAACCAGTTATTAAGTGGGATGTATCTCGGCGAGCATCCATCTGAGCTCCTCGCTTCACGAACGACAAACCGTTTTCGGCGCAACTCCCACGGCATTTTTTCCATGGGATGCTGCCATGGTAGAATGGCACGGTGATCGCCCTTTCGTGAATCCCAAGGGGCGCACACGCAGTTGACGCGCGGTTGATGCGGTTAACCAAGCTGCGGCATACAACTCAGCTTCGGCTGATGATTGTGCTACCACCGTCTGACGACGTGTGTAGCTATACAACAGACAGCCTCCCCAGGTCAGGTGAGCAACAGTTCTCGATCGTCTCATCTGCTTGTCACCAGCCCAGCCGCTATCACTCCACACAGTTAGGTGGTCAGTATCATTCCATTGGCTGTTGAAGAATACCCCAGGGTCGTGTGTCTTCAAGAGGTACTTGACTAAATGTTTGGCAGCTTCCAAGGCAGCGCTGCTTGGCTTGGCCATTGAGCACGTTCGCCGTGTATTGGACATCATGTCTGTCAGTTGCAAGATACATCAGAACTCCAGTGAATGGTCTTCTGGACCCAACTCAGTTGACTCCACGGCTGTCAGGTCCTTGACCTGTGGCACTTCACGGTCCATGGATTGAAGATTTAATCCAGTCAATGACAACAACTTCTTCCGGGGACCTTGGCCAAGAGAAATCCAGAGTCCATCGTGGGCGATGATTCTCTTTCTCTTCAAGCGCACAAAGCTGTCTCCTGACCCAAGTGGTCCCTCCAAAGTCGATGGTCAGGAACTTCTTCTGATCCCCAGCATCACTCCCATGGAGCGTTACCTGGACCCACAGCATATAGAAGTCGTCCACATGGACCTCAATGGCCACATGTTTGATTGGGTGGAAATACAGGCGTGGTACTTCTCTAGACCTCAACAAATCCAAGTTTGCGCACAGGATCTTGGACACCTTCTCACTGAACTGGCGCTGGACGCTTTCCGTAGAGTGGGGCCCCCAGCAGCCACGCCCATTCGTAGCCACGCTCCTCCTTCCATTCGACAGGGGGATCAACATAGACCTCCTCATCTTGCTCTGCGTGGGGGAAGGCACAAGTGACGTCCCCAATCACTGCTGTGTACCCTGGCCCCTTGGCCATGAGCACATCCAGTACACGAGCAGTGTTGGAGGGTGAGGTGACTCCAAAAAAGGCCATCCCTCTCAAGGTCTTTCCACCTGAACTCACGAGCTACGAAACGGGATCTGATGACCCACTGGCCATCCTTGAACTTTGGCACTTCCTTCCACCTTGTGGCGATGAACTTCTTTCGCCTTGGTGGAAATCCTGAGCACTGGCCTGAACACTTGGTAGTGCTTCAGGTTGTCGAGCTCCTTGGCTTTTCCCTTGAGGCTCTCTTCCTGCCAACGGGTTTCTGACCAGTTGTCAGGGCGGTCTGAACTGGTGAGACGTTACAGGACGAGGAATTGCTCCAACAGTCAGGCCCTATATATGGAACTCCCCTCAGTCCCACCAGGAGCTCTTTGTTGGACATTTGGCCCGGGAGCATCCTTCTCATAGCGCGGCAGCAGTACGCCCCATTGAGGGTTGCAACCAGGCGCTCGTCGCTTTCTTCTGCTGTGCCCAGCCAAATCCCTGGCTCCATCGCCGCATCCATCTTTTGGCGACAGTGACCTCCTCTCTTTCTTCGCTGCTGCGGTGTTGGTTCCATAAACAGCACTGCTTCGGCAAATGGCACAACTTCCCGACGATAGCGACTCTGAAAAAGCTCTTCCTAAGGAGCCCTGTGATTCAACTTCACGCGGGACCAATAGTGGCTCCACGCGGCATGGCGGCACAGCCGAAGCCAGGGTGTCATGGTGCTATCCAGTCTGCGCCCATACCGCCGCTCCACGGCAAGCGCGTACGTGACGGCTATATAACTTCCTGACAGTTTGGATGGCTCGTTCCGCTTTGCCGTTCGAAGCAGAAGAGTAGAGCGGCGTGCAATCCACTATATGACGAAATGTGGCCGCACAGCCTTAACGGCCTCGACCACAGCGGTCAGGGCTGGCTCGTTGTTGGCTCTCAAGCGGAACTCGATGTGCTGCATCAGCTTGAGGAACTTCGCGGCCATTTCGCAGAAGTAAGCGGCGTGGTTCTTATTTTCGGGACAGGGAATGCCTGCTCCGTGGCCTGACTGGCCATCTGTGACCATCAAGCATTGGGTAAACCCTGGCGAAGACTCCTCGGGCCTTTCGTCGATTGGGCTTCCCTTAACTTCAAACCAATCCACCCTGACCATCGCAAGGGCCGGTCCTACACCCTCCTGCTCTTCCTGCGACGGAGGCAACGGCGCTGACAGTTCAACTGGGCTCCTTGCCAACTCGGGATCTCGGTTGATCTCCTCTTCCCGTCGCCGGAGCTGCTCTGCGATTTCTTGCTGGCTTTTGAACTGGGCCTCCTTTTCACGAAGCCTTTCCCAGAGGACTTCTTTTGATCCCCGCACTACTGGCGCGTGTAGCTCTTTCAATCGACGCTTCAAGTCCTTGGCCCTAGGCGTGGGTCCAAGTTCTACTGGTCGATCTGCTGCACCACCTTCTGGCACGAGCTCTTCTGGAGGTTGCTCCGCCACTTCTGGCGGATCTTCATTGCAGATCCACTGGCACAAACGCGCCCGTCGCAGCGGATGGCAAGCACTGAGCCGCCTGGCTTACCTTTGCCGCGCCCGCGCTTGCCTTTACACTTGGCGGGCTTGCTTCCGCTCTGCGGAGAAGTAATTGTCTCTTTCCCCCTCTTCAGAATTCATGTCTGCTCGCCTCTTCTTGGCAAGCGGTCCGTCCTCAGGCGCTTCTCGCTCATCCCGAGGTGTTGGTGGCCGCTTTCTTCGGCCCCTTTCCAAGCTGTCTGAGGTCTCGCCGCCGTCACCAGGACTGTAGCCCGGTGGACTCTCGTCGGTGGCGCCCCGCGCCTCGGTAAACACCAGTGGCTGGGCTTCCTCAGACGGCTCTCTTGGCGGCGACCCCTCGATCTCCGCCTTTTCGGCAGCAGCCTTCTTTGGCTCACCATGCTTCTGTCCAAACTGCAATTTTAATAGTGGCAATGTTCCTCTGAGAACGATTGCATTATTAAATGGCATCGAAGGAACATACTGTTGCCTGTCTGCCGTAAGGTCGGCATGGATGTCCAGTGCAAATGGATCATACATGTAACGAACAGGTAAGGAGTTCATGTAGGTCATAAATCCTACGAATGTGATGTTGTTTCACTGGAAGGGATGTATTCTTCTGGTTGGTTGTATAAATCGGCGCCCTCATCACGGTCAACTGTCTTTTGAACGTCAAAAAACTATTTTAACGCAAAACCCTGATCAAATAGATCGACCAGCAAACTCGTCTGAGAAACAAACAGACCTTTGGCCCTGCCAATGGGAAGGATGCTGCGAATCAAAGTGCTGCAAAAGCGATATGGATATATCTGCGCTTACTTTGTTCGACTCCCATGTCCGGGCGCATTGCCTTCAATTACGGTCATGACGTGTTTTCTGCCCACCCCTGAGCTTGGTATCTATAGGGCATCTCTTGAAAACCGGCCCCAAGGCATCTTCCGAAAAGATACGCGAAAGTGATGTTGGCTTATAGCACTAACCATTCCGATCTCTCATATCGAAAGCACACATATCCAATGCATGTTCCATACGTCACACTGTGGTAGCGAAGTAAATTCAGAATTGGATTGGTATACCACAAATGCGACGTTTGTGGGGGTTTTCAAGGATGAAATGTTTTCCACGTGACAATTGATGCCTCGCAACGCGGGCACAAAACTCTACCATACTTTCTGACGTTTTTCTTCTGCCCACCAATCATTTATGTTTTGAATGGTTGGCCAAGGCCCACATACCGGCGCCATAAAAATGATCTCGGGCTTCTGTTCTTCAATGATTTTCATTGTTCTAGCACGCCCATCACTAGCGAGTAGGTCAAAGCCTGTTCTCAAATCTATTGGCTGTCCTACTCTGAGACCATTCATGGCTGCAACCTGGCTCATTCTAGCGGAGCCTGAAAAATGTTCAAGGAAGTCGATCTTTCCATGCGTAACGGGTCGCCAAGTGTAGTTGCTGTACTGAAATGTCTCTGGTCCAATCTGATTGGCATCGGCTTCCTGAATTGCTACCGCCGGGTCTATGCCACTCGCCGCAAGCGCGGCTGGATCATTGGCATCTTCGATAGGATGATGGTCTTTCCTGACCTGGTTCACAGAGGCCTCGTCCAACTCTGCACCACTGAATAAATGCACTTCGCTCTCGTCCAGTTTGTCCGCCACCGCTGCCACTTTGATCTTCTTGCCGACCCCCGTACTTCCCGGAGGACTTGTGGTACCCCTAGTAGTCGAAGGATCCGGATCCACGGATCCACCAATGGATCCACATCTGGCAGCCCGCATGCTCGTCGAGCCGCTCTCCAAGCCAAACCAATCTGAACCCCAGTTCTCTTGTAGGGCCGTCCACGATAGCTGAAGGGATTCGAGGGGGCCCCGAGTTGGCCTTTCGGAGAAATGAGGGGAAGAGCAGCCATCATCCGAATATGTCCTTGGTTTCTGAGCCCCTGGTTGAACAGGCGCCAAGCACCGGCGTCCAGCCCCGCCCACCTGACCGCAGCATCCAAGTCCGTCATAGCAGCAATTTCCGTCTCGGTTGGCAACAACGACGGCATGGCGACTGCAAGTCGCTGGAGCTTCAAAGCCTCGAAAGAGCTGATGCCTCGCACAGGGATAAGGTAAATTGCCCGAGACTTGCCAGCAGGGCCACTTTGGCAGTACACTCAGGTGAAGAATGATTCCATAGCAAAGCCACGCAGCCAGGAGGCCAACAGAAACCATGCGAGCACCGCGTAAACTTGTGCGCTTGTTGGGCACTTGACCCAACATGGCAATTCCGCAGCTCAACTGAATTCACAAGTCAAACCACCTTGCCTTTTACACACATCTTGTCTTCACAACGCTACTGTGTTACTTACCCAAAAGTGCTTGAATTCAGCAAGGATGAATTCACAGCCCGAACCATGTAGCTGGTCCGAACCATGTGTCTGTGGATCGCCTGTGCTGCGGACCCTTCACATGATCCATAAACTTGGGATCTGCGGGCGCACCTTTGATCCAACAGCGGCCCGGGGTATGGCAGCTATGTCCATGCACGCTTGAAACACTCTAATTTCCTCAAGGTCATGAGGCAGGGAACCTGGCGATCCTAACTGCACATGTCTCGCACTCGTCAAAGATCTATGTGTCACTTTCATCACCTTCATCTACTGGTAGCCGGAGGTTTCCCACTCCGCACCATTGCCGATGTGGTTGGTTCTGGTCTCTCAACCACAAGGCAAAACGAGCATGCCCACGCCGCGCCACATCACGGGCACGAAGGCTGAGATTCATGCACGTTCGTCATGCTGCTAGTTGAGCTCGGTTTCAGGAGTAGCGCCAGTCGAAGGCCACTCGATGTGTGCATCGAGCATGAAGCCCGGCTCCATGGTGTCATCACTTTCTTCACCACCATCTCGCGGTGAACGGTCCCTGTGTCCACGGGATCTCGATGGTGCTCTCGAGATAGATCTCCTTGAGCTCCTTCTCGGAGATCTCCTCGGTGAGTACGGAGCATTCTGCAGGCCATACTGCAGCGATGCCCACTCATCTGGATCACTCCGTCTCCGTAATGGGCTCATTGATGTCGATGTAGCCACCAAGCCTGACGATAGACACACGCATAGCAATTACGCGCTGATGCTGCATCTCAAACTCCATTGAGTAGGTGTTCACCTGCAGGACGAGCTTGAAAGGTCTGGAAGATCTTGTAGAGGTAGAAGGCCGCCAGGACAAAGGCAACGATGAAGACCATGCCACATAGAGTCCAGGCTCGCCATGTGTAGAATTCAGAGGGTCAATCACCACCAGATCGTTCCGAAAAGGAATCATCGAGGCTTCTCCGGTCTCAAGGCCGCCCGCCAAAACCAGCGTGTAGAGCATCTTCGCCATGCGCAAGATCTGGGCCTTATTCACATGGGCGTCCTTGATCTTTAAGGCGTCGTCCTCGCCAACCAGCTTGTCGTTCTTGTCCCGGATGTTGCGCCAACATAGCAGGGCTTGAAGTCTGCTCTTGGCCAAAGGCTTCGTAGGCGATATCGCTGACGTTCAGGACTGTACCAACCTGCTTCGCGCACCGATTCTCTGACCTGGTAGGTTCTTGGCCACTCTGAATTTCCAACCTTCGTCGTCACCTGCTAACTTGCCTGCAAGGATCTCAGACTGTACCTACCTTGTTTGATCTTGCAAGCACTAAACTTACTTACTTTGGGCATGCATGTTTGCAATTTAAAAATTGTTTATTTTTTCAACACTTCTCTTGTTCAAACTGCTTGAATCTCATATTGTTTCAAAAAACGTTAAATACTTTTTAATTTTCAAATATATTTTTAAAAACTTGCAAGAAAAATCTTGAACAGGACAGGTGGACAATGAACATTGATTACAACTTACAAGCTGACCGCTGATCATAAAAACAAACCGTAACAGCTAGTAGCAATCAGCACATCAATCACTTGCCAAACAATCGATGTCTGAGCCCTGCAGCTGCAAGCTATTCTTCATTTGTCAATCACCCCCACCCCACCACACCACCAAAACAATTCTTCCATGAAGATGCTCTTGACTCTTGACTTTACCAAACCTATCTGTAAACAAACCATGGGACGCATGAGAAAGAAAAACGTAGCAATACACGCTTGCGGTCAGACCGCAAAGCCGAAACGGTGGGGCGCAATGAAAATCAAATTGATTACGCCAACAATTATACCATTGGAATCATCTATGCCTGCATCATGGAAACGCATACACCCAGAATTAGGATAAGGCTAAATCTATGACAGTGCTTTGTAGCTATGGTCTATTGGATTGAAACAGAACAGAACAGAACACTCCAATGTTTGAACTTGAACCTTCAGCCGCCTTCAGCCTTCAGCCCAGCTGGTTGTTGTAAAAGGATCATCATCAAACTGACTCACTGACTCACTGACTCACTGACACACCGCCCCACAGCCACAAAACCAAACCAAAATTTGTTCCAGGGCCACACCAGGGTAACCTAAAGCTGAGTGAAAGAGTGAAAGAGTGAAACGGTAAATCAAGCATCAAGCCTGTCAAGTCTCAAGCCTGCTTTGCAAGCTCACAGCTCAAAGAGAACGAGAATTTCTATAGAACTCCGTGTGATGTGTGGCTAAGCAGAGCCACTCGAATTGGCATTGGCGCCGCTTTGGCTGCTCGAACTCGAACTCAAACTCAAACCTGGCACTCGACTGCGAAATTGATCTTGTATATGAATGAGCTTAATGCAGATTAATGCAATGGCAATCTCCATCCGCTCATTCATCTGCATCGCCGACTCTGCCACACCGTATTCTCGGACTCCAACGTCGTTCACCAAACGTCTCAGTCTGTTCGTTTCCTCATCCGTCAGTATAGCCCGATCTACACCAGGAACAGTGATTGTCTGTCCTCTGCGAGCTGGCCAATTTCCTTGAGGAACTTCACGCCAATTGCCCCACAGCATCCATCCTGCGCCTGTGCCCACAGAAGCTTGCTGATCTCTATCACGTACATCTTCTTCACCACGATCTACGCTTGTTCCAATTGCATTTTGTGCATTGGCATTGGCATTGGTGGCAGAAACTTCATGTTGAACAGGAATGCGATGAGGACGCGCTGTCACTGGAACGCGTGGACGAACTGCCTGGGCTTGTTTGGGAACAATTGGGCTCCGACCCATTGGGCCTGGCGGTCTGGCCCGCCCAAGTCTTGCATCCAAAAAAACCGCTTTCGCGGTTGGTGTCCTTGGCTGCGATCGTGATCTGTCCCGGTCCGCCATGAACGATCTCCAGAAAGAGCTGAATTCTATCAGAGAATTGCGCACTTCACTGAATCATTGTTGAAGTTTTTTTTTGCGTACATTTTTTCATAATTTTCAGAATTTTCAGAATTTTCAAAAATCTCAACATTTGACTTATTGGTGGATGATTGTTATTGGTAAAGCAATGAACATCATGGCAGCACAGGATAAAACTCCAAACTTTGGCAACCAAAAATATTTCAACACTCAATGATTGTCATTGCCTATCAATTTTCAACCTGCAATTAATTGATTTCAAAGCCAACTGAGCCAACATGCTGGCGTTTCAGTTCAATGCAGTGCCAAAACTGACAATGATCACGCTGCGTTGAAAACGCAAGCGCAAACACAAGCTGTTGCGTTCAGAACGCAAGCATTTCAAAAGCAGTTCAGCCCAAGCACAACAAGAGATTCTGATAGCCTCTCAAAATCACAACAACATGAAACTCGACCCCTCCGCCTACGCGAAGACTCTTTTTCCTCACTTATTCTTTGGTCGCTTAGCTGCGATCTCCAGGACATCGCAGTCATCATCTTCTTTGAGTTCTGACCCGCCTTTCCGGAGCAAACTCTTCTCAGGAATCACAATTACATTTCGATTCAAACGGACCGTGTGGGCAAGGCAGTAGAGGAACCAAGACGCCACCACTGGCAAATGCCAACCATTGCCCAACAAGTGCATCTGATTCGGAATTGAGCATTCCTTCAAAAAATCCTTGGCTCGGCAAGTTCTGATGGATGATCCCTTTCCAAAGCCAAACATGTTGTATCCATGGCTGAAGAACAATTCCCCCATAGTCATCAAGCGATCAGCCTTCAGCGCATAGATGGATCCATGCGTCAGAAGGCTTGGAATCCACTCACCAGCTGTAGAACTCCCCTGAAGATTTTGATCCAGGTCCACAAACACTTCCTTGGTCGGATTCTTTTCCATCCAAGCTGCAAAATGCTTCCTGTAGGCCTCCAATCTCACCAGCTGACCTGGCGCCAAAAATTGATGCTTCCCAAGGTCCGTGACATCCTCTGGCGTATGAACATGGCCTCGCAGTCTCGCCAGCACCCGCTGCTCATCATAGATAGCTTTCTGGTCCGCAAGCAAGAACACACTTCCATCCTCTGTCACCGGCTCTTCAAAGAAACGAAGAAAATCCTTGAGCACATCATCAGAATTCTGTGGACCAATCCACGCCATTGTAGCCTTGCTCAGGCCACATGAAAACATCCTCTTTCTGCGAGCTGGCCAGCCAAGCATGGAAGGCTCCAAAACAACTGACATCAGAAGGTGCGTCTTTTTCAAGGGCTCTGCAAGCTTCTCCTGCGCACAAAAAGCACTACATTTGAAAAAGCGCACCAACCTATGAAACAATAGTAATAGTATTCCTCAATGAACAGCCTGCAAACAAATATCTTGCAATGCAAATTCATTCTGTAAAAAAAAACGCTTTTATGGATTCATGGCGCCACAGCCCCATACAGAAAAAACTATTCAACCCATCCTCCGCTGGATATCTAGGAGTGCATTCACTGAAGAATAGATCTTCTTCGGATCTCTCAGCCAAAAACATCCTCTCAGCCATCCAAATTGAATGCGGCCGCTCAGAAGGATCTGCAAAATGCTTTGATTTTCCAGCTGCAGACCATCCCCGGCAAGTGGTGCCAGCAAAATCTACTCGAAGAGGAGGCCCTTCAGCAGCCACTGTGCGATCTGGGTACAAAGGACAATCTTGTCCATGCATGATGCATTTTCCCATTCCAGACATTGAGAAAATTTGCTCCCGATTCTCCACCACATATTTCTCCATGGCAGCAAAGGCTTGGGATGCTTGCGTCGCATCCAATCCTTTTGGCTCACAAGCATCCATCCACTCTTTGGCTAGTCGAGGCAAACGATCATTGATATCGTCCATCACACACATCCTTCCCATTTCCAAATCGCTCAGCTTGCACAAAATCTTCTGGGCAATTTTGCTGTGGCCACAAACGCGGCAATGCTCGATGTCAAAAGTACCTGCTGCACATCCAAGCTTGGCATGCAAAGCTTCTTGCAGTTGGAAAAGAAATTCGTATTCGCCAGCCAGTCCACTGTAGTCACTGTACACCTGCAAGGTATTCTTCACCAATTCATTGAAACGGGTAATCCTTAGCTTGTCACTTCCATCACCTCGTTGAAATAGTTTTTCAACAAGGATGCTTGGCCAGGCTGCAAATCTAGACGCTTTCGCGTATGAAGAATCCATGGGCGGGCTCAGTCACAGGTTGTCCTGATGTGAATTGTAAATAAACAATGGCCTGCAAAGGTCCGGTTTGCCTTCTTGAAACAATAAATGATTTTGTTTGGCTGGTTGGTCTTGTTGTTGTCACGATGCAAAAAAAACAAATGAAACAAAATTCATCATTGAATTTAATCTCTACAAAAATATTGAGCCAGCAGCATGGATCGCAGAATGTTAACTGAAACGCTTTGACAATATTCCTGGCGTTGTAAAACGCTCAGGAAATGCAATTGCAACATCAGCTGAACTCTTTTGGTTTACATTTATCTGACTCAATGTTGTCAAAATTGCAACTAGATGGATCGAGCCGCTTTTATCTTTTTGCTTTCTCGCGTTCTTGTTCGCAAATCCGGAACAAATCTTCCCCTAACTCTGACCAGCACCCAGCCACCCAATCAATGCCCAAATCATTGCACAACACAACTTCCAAAACATAGGTTGTTTGAATCAAACGGTTGGTGCTTTAATAACTGTTGATTTTGGAAGCTGGATGTTCCCATGTTTCTCACTTGACAAAATGGCAGTCTTACTCAACTTGACTAGCCTAAACCTAAACCGTGTGAAACAACTAGGCAGCACTTACAGCTTCTGCCGCTACAACCTTGGCTTCTGCCGGTTTGCTTGGCGCAGCCTGAGATGCATCCGGCTCAGTGGTCTTCTTGTCTTCGACCTTTTCCTTCACAATTTCAATTTGCTCTGGTTGAGCAACCGAAAGTGTTCCAAAAACTGGAACAGGTGGCTTAGCCTGGGACGCAGCTGCATCCGAATCTGCTGAAGTTGACATCTTCTTCTCATTGTTTTCTTTGCCATCAAACGATTTGAGAACAGCTTTCATCTTTGAAGAATCTCGACCTGAATTTTCGATCACTGAGATGCATCCTCTGTAGCAATCCATTGCCTTCGCATCGTTGATCATGTAGGACTTGCGAACACCATATAGCAAAGCTCCAGATGTGGATTTTTCAGCCATGATCCAGCCAGGTGGAACGTAAACCACATCATCCGTTTTGCATTCACAATAGTAGCCTGCGGAGACGACATCATCATCTTTTGTGAGTTGTAAAAGGAAATTGGTCACAGCATCCAATGTGGGGATCTCCTGTTTGCTCTCCATTTCAGAAGCAATTGTGCCCAGGTCAAAGCGCACCAGCCGCATTTCACCAGAAGCCACAACCCGCACCATAGCACCTCCATTTGGGCTCAGATTGCAACCAGACATTTTTGGATCGTATCCAAAATACCAAGAATTTTGCATGAAAGCAGCTCCATCAGGCAATCCTGAAATGTCAAGAATCCGCTTTGAATCAAAGATCGTCGAGAACATAGAGTCGCTCTCCCGTCGGCCATGGTTTTTGAGAATGGGAGCCATAGACCTACCATGCTCTTTGTAGGACTGAGTCTGCTTGTAGGCCCCTCCAAATTCTGAAAGCCGCACACTGATGTTGGCATGGTTGCGCCAACTGCGGGCAGTGTCACCTCAGCACACTCAAAGAACGCAACCAACATACAAAGCTATTACAACAAATGGCTCTTCAAACATGATTACATACGCAAACAATACTATCTAAATGATTCAAGGAACATGACTTCCACACCCACGGCTTGTCCAAGAAGTCATCCACATTGAAGTTCTTGTGGTCAGTTCGATCAAGAAAAGGTGTAAATGCCTTCTCTCCAATTCCAAAAATTGGATGCCCTTCAACTTTTCCCTGTCGAACTTTAACTGCCTGCACCTTGGCTTTTGCCTTAGCCTCAGCTTTCACCTTTGCTTCTCGTTCTCTCTCAGTCTTTGCTTTGGTTCGTTCACGATTGCGTTTCTTTTGAGCAATGTAGCCCAAAACATCCGAACCCACACGGTGTAGCGCTTTGCAAAACACGTCTTGCGCAGCCCATGCATCTTTGATGGCAGTCTCGGCAAGAAGTAGCCACTTTGCATCTGAAGATGCTTGTAAACATCGATGCCTCCATTGAAAAAGCACATAGCTGCAAAGGTCAACCTTGCCATTTGTCAATTTGATCTCAGCTTCTGCATCTTGAATCGCTTTGTTGAAGCTCTCATGAATTGGATTGACCTGGGAGTACGCATCGGGATTGGGAAATTCAAAATTTCCAAACTCAACTTCCTCAGCTTCTTGATCTTCGGACTTCTCTTCTTTCGCAAAATTCACGACAAACTCTGCGACAACTGCAGAATCCAAACGCGTCAGCCAATTCACACAAACGTGCGAACAAGCTTCCAAAAGCCTCTTGTAGCTAAGCACCACCTCGTCTTCTTCCTGCACGCTCAGCGCCTCCTTGGCCTCACTCAACTTTTCTCTGGCGGCATCCATCTTGGATCTCTTTGTTTCCAAATTGTCTGCAAATTCTTGAACCAAATCCAAACGGAAAGCCTGCATCGCTACTGCGGACTCCAGTTTTGCCATTTTTTTCTTCAGCCTCTTCTCATCAGGAGTTTCGATTTTCGGAGGATTTTCATCCATCTCTTCCTTGACCTTATTGGGCGAAGCATGGTCTCCTTCTCGTAGCACAGGCTGAGTAAAGAATGGATCCTTTTCATTGGGTGGAATCCCTTGCTTCATCACCTGTTGAAGCAACACTTCACGATCCTCCTCTCCTAAATTCTTCTCTGCCTTCGAAGTCTCGATTCTGCTTGAAGACTTTGTCCTGGATGAATCTGTGAATTTTTGCTCCACGCACGGTATCCACAACCTCAAAGCACCATCCAATCCCAAAGAATCTTGATCAATTTTTGGATCTTTCAACGCTCTTTCCCATTCAGCAGATGCTTGGGCTTTTGACCAGCCCGTCTTCAACACACCTCTCTGCAACCACTGGGCCTTTTCGAAGGGCTTGCAACCAGTCCTGTCAACATCCGAAATGGCCAAAGAATGTTCTCGTTTGAATTGGCTCCACTCTGTCAATCGCTTTCTCTGCCACTTTCCCTCTGTTGGATTTTCAGATTCAAACTTCTCAAAAGCCTTCGCACATTCTTTTGGATCTCTCATCACCTGCTCAAACACGCGGCTTTCATTTCATTTTCTTGCATGATAAGACATGCAATCGTATATTCTGTTGTGCCTGGAGCACCATCGTTTTCCTTTAGCTGCATCCTCATCACATTCATGAACAAAGCAAATTTTCTCTCTTTGTGATCCTGTCGATTTTCTCCTTCTCTTTGACGGAGGCTCGGTAGCTTCAGCTTTGCTATCTGGAGCAAGGCAGTCATATTGGCCATCGAAATCCATAGCTGCTGCAAAGTGAAGTGATGAACAAATTGAAGAAAAAGTCAAAATGTTTTAAAATTGTCATCATCAAATAGGATTGAAATATATCAATAAAACTATTTAGAAAACAAATGCTCGATTATTGTACCGACAACAGATTCAAAATGGAATTGTTCAAACATGGATTTTTTCCATGAGTTATAATCCGAAGAGGCTTTTTTTGGTTATAATCAGCAGATTTGATCCTGGACTGAAAAATCAAGGCGATTTGTGTAAATGTTGAAATCACTCAAACTTGCTCGAAGTTCCTCGAAATTGCTCGAAGTTGCCCCAAGTTGCTCGAAATTGATCTAAAAAAACTGAAAACTAACCAAACTCTCATAGAAGAAATTCCATCGCTGTTATACAACTATGCTTCAAATCACCAATATGTAGTAAAATATATATAATGTTGACATGTAATAGAGAAAGCCTCAAGGGTATCAGACCCGAGGCACGCACAAGCACGCAAGCATTCACTTTTTTTCCTCGCAGCTTTCTTGCCACATGGCAAAATTCTTCAAAAACGAAAGCGATTACACTCGCTAACATTCGATCTTTCAGATCTTGGCAGAGATCTAAGACTCCATGCCACCAGGTCCAGGCTCAACAGGAGCAGCAGTTCCTTCGGAATCCATCTCCGTGCCTTTCTTCTCGATCTCACTTTCCAGCTCAGCCTTCACACCGTCAGTTCCAGCTTTGTCGCACAGCTTATGCAAAGCATCCATGTCCTCTTTCAACTTGCCCATGCTCTCGCACACAGTCTTCAAATCTTTGTACACCTTCTCGCTTGGGTCAGCATTCTCAGACAAAAGGGCGGTCATGATATCCAACTTCTCCAGAATCAACTTCTCGGCGGCCTTCACCTGGTCCATCACGGAGTTGTCCCGAATCATAGACAATGTGCGATGCCTCCTGCGAAAGTTTAGGCATGACTTTGAAGCAAGCATTAAAATTTGCAAATAACAACTGATATTTAAAACATTTTCAAAACACTATTGTTTTTTTCCAGTCCTTAGCTTGGAACTTT
Source organism: Symbiodinium kawagutii (assembly GCA_009767595.1). Taxonomy (NCBI): domain Eukaryota; class Dinophyceae; order Suessiales; family Symbiodiniaceae; genus Symbiodinium; species Symbiodinium kawagutii. The sequence goes on from VSDK01020647.1 coordinate 168,139, forward strand.
GCTTCTCCAACCACGTGATATGCTTGGACAAAGAGTTCCTCTGTGAGCGGCAAAGAACTGCAAAGTCCACAACAATCTCATCACCTCCCAGCGCTGGATCAGCAGTACCTGTGCCAGACTTGTGTCGACCACTTCCAGAAGCTGCTTGCGATTGCATTCCAAAGCTGTCAGACTGCAAGGCGTTCTCCACAGCACGGTTCTTGGTCCACTGGTATAACTTGAAACCTTTCGTTTTCAAAGCTTCAATGTCATGATCCTTCTGGGGCAAAGACGACAACGTTGATTCAAGCAGAGTCTTGGCCTCGGGACTGTCCTCCACATCCTTCGCCGTGATCCCACGCTTCTGCATAATCTGCCAATTGTTCAACCATTCCTTCTCGTTCTTGCTCCCATAGGACACCTTGTTCTCATGGCTCTCTGTCATACCTGAATGATGCAAAAACCCATGAGTGCAATTTTGATTCATTAAGAGAAACATAAATCACAGATTCAAAGCAATGCTTATAAGTTGATTCAAGGTACAAGTCAACCAAGACATTGTCTTATCACCACGGAACTTTGCAATGATCTCCTCTCTATTCGTCTTCAACTGCGCCAATGCTTCCGTAGCTCCCTGGACTCCACACTGCTTTCTGTAGGTCAGCTTTGAATGCAAGTCCCTGTGCTCTCGCAATTCCTCCTCTGTCATTGCTTTCGAGCCAGTGCTGGGAGCTCGTGGAGTAGATTTTGCCTTTCCCTTTGCCTTGGCTTTTGCAGATCCATCACTCTTGGGAGATGCCCTTTTGCCCATGATCGCAGAAAGCAGGGAAAACCAAGGATGGACTCTGATTTGAGAAAAAGAAAACTTGCAGAATAAGCAATGATTTGAAGAGTTGTTTCCTATAGATAACGCATTCAATTCTAGAATGATTTATGATTTCAACAAATTTATCTAAAAAGAAGAAATTACAATGATGCTGCGTTAAAAACGCAAGCATATGCTGCGTTCAAAACGCAAGCATTTCAAGTCCAACTCAACGGCAACACAGTCGCAAACTCTAAGTACCTTTGAGCAAACAAACAACGCAAGCTTCCAAAGCGCACAGCCTCATATATTTTCGATCAGCCAGCTCGCCCATCAAGTGCACCAGCCATCCATCACTTCCTTGGATTGATTTCACATGAATAAAATATGACATGAATGACAAATAAGCAAAGCTTACCAACACAGCAGCAGGAGGTTGACATATACTTGAGATAAGTAAAATATATTAAAAAATAAAGTACTAAAATATAAATAAAATATCAATATATTCTGAAATTATGAAAAATAAAAATATTATGAAAATTTGGATTTCTGAAAATTCTGAAAATTTGAAATTTTCAGAATTTTCAGAATAAGATTACTTTTAAAAAGAAAAATGATAGCTTTCAAAATTTTCAGAATTTTCATAAATTTCATAATTTTCATAATTTTCATAATTTTCATAATCTTCAGAATTTTCAGAATTTTGATAAATTTCATATATTTTTCATAATATGATCATTTAAGTATAATTACAAATGAAACAAATCAAAAAAATGTAAGAAAAAAAGAACAAATATGATTTCACATCAAAAAATATTTGATTTTAATTTCAAAGAAAAAGGCAATGATTCTCTGAAATTAAAACTACATCAACATCACATCACAGCGCAGTCAAGAATCTCAGGTCTAACGACGTTTTCGTTTGCCTCTTGGCTTGTCCCTGCCATGAATAGCTCTGTAGGATGCTCGATTTGACCTTGATACAATGCAAAACATTTCACAACATGTCAAGTTGATTTTTCCAATGCAGCTTAGATGCAAAGCAGCACACGTAGGTCTGGATTTCGGACAAGCACCCGCTGGCCTCAAATTGAATTATTACACAACATCACTTCAAAGTCTTGCACGCATCAGCCAGAATTTACATTTTCAATCAAGTTACTCTTGATCAGACTGCTCAGTATCAGCATCAGGTTCCGGAGCAACAGCTGACGATGCTTCGGTCGAGGAAGCCGCGGGCAGAACAGGCTCAGCATGAAGCCTCATTCAAACAAAAAACACATGTTGATGTAAGGAGCACAGTTCAAAGCCGCGTTCAAAACGCTGGCATCCACATGTCCTAATCATAAATCTCAAATGCAATGACAAAGTGACACATCAGCTGTGGGTCTTGATGCAGAAGATGATGCTGCAGTCTCTTCGGCCTCCACCGAAGCCACAGCCTCCGGCTTCACTTCCACAGGATCCAAAGACCTTCCAGGCATCACCAGATCCAACCACTATTAAAACAAAAAAATCAATATATCAGTAATGACTGCAAAGCCAAATTCAGTTTGACTGCATTCGCCTCTCGGCAGTCGCCTCTGCCGGTGTCTCAGGAGGAAGCTCAGCAATAGATTGCCTTCAGTGAACATCAACATCATTGCTTGAACCGATATGCATTCACCTGGTTGCAACACAATTCATACGCATGAATGAATTCAAAACTCAACATTCATTCAATGAATTTGTATTCTCCAAGATGCAACGGACCGCCACCGTCTGCTGCTTCTGGCACAGCATCGTCTTCAGTGCTCAGCGCAGGAATCCCTGCAGCAATTGTAGCCAAGCCTGTGCAAAACAACGCTTCACAAATCATTCACAAAATCAAAACTTCATGATTGTACAAATAATAATGCTTTCAAGAAACATTGTGCATCTGCTTGAAAGTCCTCTGGCTCCTCGTCCTGATTCTCCAAAGCCGTGGCAGGACTTGGAACTATAGTTGGAACTTCTTCTCCTTCTGGTCCTTCCAAGTCGGCATTTGCCTTCTTCAGCTGCTCCTCCAACTGCAGTGCTCCTTCCACATCAGTTGGAACATCATCATCTGCTGGCGATGTTGGGCTCGACGGCGGTGGGCGAACGGTGGTACTGGAGGACATTGGAGACGAACTCCCACATGCGGCATCCGCCATTCTAGGCCGCTTCATTCTCTCTTCATCTTCTCTCTCCTTACGTCTGGCCTCCCTCTTCCGCCGCTGCTTCCGCCTCTCCCGCTTGAAGGCACCCCACAAGTTGCTTGCACGAATGTGCAAGGAAAGAATCACAGGATCTCGAGGACGATCTTCTGCACTCTCATCACTCAACAGGCTGATTTCCTCGTCTGCAGAACGCGAGGATGACGGCATGGCATCAACGGATATGAATCCTAAAGCTCATGGATCAATGATGGATCAATTATAGGGCTTGAAACTCTGAAGTCGGGTTTAGACTCTTTATGTTTTATCTTTGTGGGGTGTGAGTATTTGAATGGCTATTTCTCAAATTGATCATGATTCATGATTGAAAAACATATGTGTTGAGCCACTGCGTCAGAACGAAAAACAAATCAATGAACGCTTGCGGTCAGACCGCAAAGCTTCATTCCAACTGAGAGCTGCAAAACACATCTGCACAGCTAATGAACATGTCAAATTGCAAATGATGACAAATTTGAATAGCTACTTCAACTCTAGTTACCTGGTTCAAATTTTCATAATTTTCAGAATTTTCATAATGCTCGAAGTTCCTCGAAGTTGCTCGAAATCGCTCGAAACATATTCTGCAAAAAAGCTCACAGATTACTGACCTGCTTAATTTGTTTGAAAACACCTGCAAAAGTGTTGAATTGAACTCAGGGCTGCTTTTTTTTCACAAGGCATGATTCACAGCTGCTTCATTGATTCACAGCTGCTTCGCTCTGAATCTGGTGCACTTCGGTGGTGGCCTTCATGATCACAACTGCTCCACTCGAATGCCGAACCTGGGCAATCTCTTTCGCTGACATTCCCGGGTGCTTTCTTTGCAGCTCCTCGATCGTAAGAACCTCGGTCTTAGTCACCGTGACTTTCTCTTGGAAACGCAGCTCGTTGACAGCAAGGTTCGCTGGCGCATTCATGCTGTGAAAGAGAGCAGCTGCAAACAGAGATGCGCTTTCTTGATCCAAACAGACTGGTGAGCTTGGAGAAATTCATGAGACATTGTTTCACAACCGGTTCAAATTAAAGACATGTAAATTCACTTATGATCTATTTGTATTGTTCTGATCTCTTGGAAACAATTGTCTGAATAAGAGTTGTCTGAGCTGCGTTTAAAACGCCAGCTTGTAAAACACAAATGTACTTACGTTGGCAATACATCGCAGGGTGCTATCGTTTCTTAGTTGATTACTCTGAATCTAGACTCGTACATATCATCACTTGTTCAAGCTCAGAACCAGAACTGGAGGGCAACTGACATGATTCCACACAAGAGACTTTCAACCGAAACTGGTTGGGTTGAAGGTTGGAAGAAACCCTCAACCGAGACAGGTTGGGTTGACGGTTGGTAGGTGGCCTTTACAAATCTGACACAAAGAGAAACTACGAAAGCCAAAAAAGATCAGTGGTAAAATTCAAAGTTCAAATGTACATCACTGAATTCAAATTCAAAATGAACTGACATCACTGTACTCTCAAATCATGTCACATGTGGAAAAGTAAAAATGTCCAAAGCGACCATAGCCCAAAATGAAGAACACCATCGGAAAAAACTAAACCTCAACGGGCGGCCTGAGACACAGTCAAACGAAAGAAGAAGAATAGAGACGAAAGGTAGGATAACACCCACCCACCCCCACCACGAAATGCTAGATAGAACAAACCAGTTGGTGCATATCATTTCAACTTAAGCAAACCGAAACTCAAACACAACTTAAACAAACAAATGTTGCTAAACAACCCAATCCCAAAATCCAAAGATTCACCTGCATCGGCATTTCTTTTCACCTGGCAGCGCTGCCACTTGATTGCGCTTGCGCCTGAGAATCCAAAACGTCTTCAGGAGGAAGAGCTTTTTCCCGATCAGCCTTCAATACCAATTGCCAAATTCGCTTTTGATGATCGTCTTTATTGGCAGCTTGCGTCGCCCACAAGGCCCACGTTTTCAACATCTGACGAGCTGAAGCCTCTCCTTGAATCGCATTGGAACGAGTCTTGGCGCAATGAGCTTTTCCATGACTGGCATGGTCAGGGCAAGTGATCTGCCAGCCTGTTTTTGTTGGAGTAAATCGAAATTTGCCCCACATCTGAGAAACATTTTGATTTCTTGAAACCCCTTCACGAGTGGACTTTTCTCTCTGCTGGTTATTCTCCGAAGTGCCACCTCCTTCTGCGTCAGAAGCAGAATCAGAACTGGAGCTTGAACTTGAACTGGATTCTGCGCTTTCATTGTCTGATGCCTGGCTACTAGAAGAACTGGAGTCTGATGACGAGGAGCCATCAGCAGCTGGTGCTCCTGATAAAAGTTCATCTGTATCATCCACGCACCCATCAGCCATGTCTCCATCTGCAAGGGGCTCTGCATCACATTGAGCACTCTCCATAAATTCATCACTTTCAACCAAGGCCTGCAAAGATGTTTTTTTACACGCTTTCCTGGGTTCTTCACATCCTTCAATATATTTTCATCAAACCACACATCCTCATCATACACAAAATGCAACGCACTTCGTTTTTTGGAAGGTCTGGATACTTGGATTCCAAGAATCTGCCGGTAGACATCTGTCTTTTGTCGAAAGAAGTTTAGAAGTCTAACTTCCGACAATATGGACAACTCAGCTAGGGCAGATCGCCTGAGCAGATGTGGGAAAGAAGAGATGTGTGAAAGATGAGATGTGCGAAAGATGAGAATGCGAGCGCGAGCGCGCCAAAATGTTAGGAAAGTCGCGAAATGCTGTGTTTTGCAGGGTTTTGTGCACCAGGAGGGTCCAGAAGGGTACCTCGCTAAAGCGGCGGGTGCGGAGCACTGTGGCGGAAGGTGTGTGCAAAAATCGTTAAAAAACCTAGGCGCGAAGCACATTTGGAAGTCAAAATCGTAAAAACATGTCACGTTGGGAGCACTTTTGGAAATTGCAACTTGCAAAATCGTTAAAAAAACCTAGGCGCGAAGCACATTTGGAAGTCAAAATCGTAAAAACATGTCACGTTCGGAGCACTTTTGGAAGTTGCAACTTGCAAAATCGTTAAAAAACCTAGGCGCGAAGCACATTTGGAAGTCAAAATCGTAAAAAACACTACAGTGTCGGAGAACTTTTGGAAATTGCAACTTGCAAAATCGTTAAAAAACCCAGGCGCCGAGCACATTTGGAAGTCAAAATCGTAAAAACACTACATGTTCGGAGCACTTTTGATGACTCATGATTCTCAAAACTGGCACGCTGCCTGCGCGCGAAGCAAATTTTTAAGATAAAATCTTGTACCAAAATAAAAACTGCAATTTTACTAGCGTTTCGGGCCACTTTTCGGAGATGTCATATGATCATGAAAATTGGCACGCCGCCTGCGCGCGAAGCACATTCTCACGTCCGAAGTCGCAAAAACTCGTGGTTTTTAACCAGTTTTGAATGTTGCATGTCCGAAAAAGTGCACGCGGCCAGGGCGAGAAGCACATTTTCAAGCAAATGTGTCAAAACACAGCATGTTTTGACACTTTTTGAACACAGGAGACAAAAGTAGGAAAACACTTGCGTTTCGCGTCACTTTTCGTGATTTATGCGGCCAAAATGTGCACAACGCTTGCGCGCCAAGCATATTTGCAGGCCAAAAGTAGCGAATCACTTGATGATCGGAACGCCTTTGCGAGGTTCAGTTATCGAACGTGGCCAAAGATTTCGTGATCCAAGGACATTTGGAAGGCAAATGTCTGGATAGACGAAGTGTTGCTTCGATAAAGAGGTAGCCAAATAGATCGACAAGTCGATAGTCAGATCGATGGGTGGCTAGATGGATAGTCAGATACATAGATACAGCGATGGATGAATATATGGATCGCTAGATGGATACATAGATACATAGAAAAAATAGTAGATAGACACAAAGATGACGAGATAGATAGTGAGGTAGATAGAAAGACAAGTACATAGGCAGATAGAAAAACGAATAGATCATCAGATAGATAGAAAGATAGATAGAAAGTCAGACAGACAAAAAGAAAACTGATGCGCTGCCAGTCAAGTGGCCAGATCGATGCTCACATTGTCGCAACCACAACTGCACACTCCTATAGTGCTCCTATCTTGGAAACTTCCGCCACCGCCTTGTGCGGTACTACTTGTAAGTGAGGCACTGGCTGCAGGTGCTCACTTGCCTTCAGCAAGGCAATCAAATATTCCTTGCAAACAACATCTGTGCTTTTCAGCTGGTACCATTTCTTCTCGGAATCCTCGTTTTGATGCACATAGGACCTGCGGCTAATCTCTGCTTTCTGTGTCTTATCCACAAGGAACATGTCCCAGCCATTTTTTTGCAACTGCAAAATCAACTCTATCACTTCCATGTTGTCAATTTGAATATCATCGCGAATTGATACAATTTTCTTGCAATTACTTCCTTGCAGTTTGTAAGCAACATTCACAGCTTGTTTCCCGGACTCTGTCAGAAACCGGGATCCACTGCTGTCAGCTTCCGCAATCCCTTGACGTTGAAAAGTCAACAACGTTTCCTGACTTCCAGAATCTGCAACCCAAGCTCCCTCAGACAAAAGCTTGGACAAAACGGGTGTGTGATCTTCGCCACCAATAAAATATAAAAGCTCATTGTCGACTTTCCATCTTCTGACGCGCATCAAAGCTTCCAAGGGCAAAGCCTCTAAACAGAGAACAAAAGGCAGCGCAGCATCTGTACCGGTACAGGAAATCGGAGAACTATCCAAGATAACCAGGCTCGATTCAGGAGTGTATGTCAAAACTTTCAAAAATGACACAGCCCAATTGCTACGGCTGAAAGTGTTGCGCACTGGCGTTTTGATGTCGCCCACACCTTTGCGGGTAATTTGCAAAAACAATTGCCCTTTCTGAGAAAGCGCAGCTTGCAAACTTTCTGCCCCAATTGTTCGCCCACATGATTTCACAGCGTTAGCGCAAAAAGGAACTGAATACACATATCTGATATTTGACTCTTGCTCTCCAGATTGGTCCAACCACATCTTCATTGCTTGCAAAGCATAACGTTTAAACACGTTATTCACATCTTCTTCAATGCGCTGATCGTTTTCAACCAATGCTTCTTCAGCAG